>CM037879.1:260430655-260717820 GCA_021292165.1 Shinisaurus crocodilurus | reverse complement strand
AGGAAAATGGGGGAAAGGAGAAAAGAGGAAAGGGAAAAAGGATGGCGAGAGAAAAGGAGGAGAGAGAGAAATGGGAGAGGGTGGGAGGGTGAAGGGAGGAGGGGAGAAAAGGGGGGGAGAAAGGAAAGAGGAGGGCAAAGAAAGAAGAGGTACATTTTTAAAAAGCCAGGAAAGGAGGAGGGAGAAAGGAAATGGGCTAGAAAAAGAAGGGAAAGGGGCGTGTGGGGAAATGGGATCGGGGGACGGATGAATGAAGAAATGGAGGAGGCAGGAAGTTGAGTTGAACTTGTTGAAGGGACAGGTGGAAAGCGGGAGGAGGCCCGAGCAGAGCAGAGCAGCGTGGGGTGTGTCTCTTCTTCTTCTTCTTCTTCTTCTTCTTCTTCTTCTTCTTCTTCTTCTTCTTCTTCTTCTTCTTCTTCTTCTTCTTCTTCTTCTCTCCTCCTCCTCCTCCTCCTCCTCCTCCTCCTCCTCCTCCTCCTCCTCCTCCTCCTCCTCCTCTTGGGGAGTCTCCCTTATTGCTTCTCCCTCTTTCTAGACCTCTGTGTGACCTCCCCGAATTTAAATTAATCTGTATATTATATACAGATTGATATCTTGCACTTCTATTAAAGAATTACAATTAGAGGTACAGGATTGAGGAAGTTGGCTCCATCTAGCCCAGTCTTGGATCATCTCCAGGGTATGGTTCCATTTTGATGTTTAGTTTTTGTTCTTGATATTTTTTGTCGTTTACGATGGTTGTGAGACGACATATAATAGCATGGCCCATGCTAGGTTACTACATTTGTAGATTTGTATTCATAGACCTGCTGAAAATGTGGAGAATGTGTAATGCATGTTCGCACTCAATAAAGTGTTTGAAAATAAACTTGTATTTAGATGCATTTTACTTTAATTACATCAGTATTTTCATAACAAACAATACATGTGCTTAGGGGGTAAGGGTTTCTTTAACTAATCTAGTGGAAGAGACTCGAGTGCTAAAATCCACGGGTTAGTTTAGGGGGCGCAAATTACTTGCCTTGCCCCGGGTGCTGACAACCCACGCTACGCCACTGGCGCAGAACTTTTTTCAGGCTAAGGGCAAAATTCCATTTTAAGAACATAAGAAGAGCCCTGCTGGACCAGACCAAGGGTCCATCTAGTCCAGCATTCTGTTCACACAGTGGCCAACCAGTTGCCCACGGAAAACCCACAAGCAGGACATGCGTGTGTTGCACAAATTCTATGCTCAGAGAGTCCTCTCCCTAGAGAACCCAATTGTTCAGAGAAAGGGAAGCAGCACCCAGTAGTGAGTTTTTCAAAGCTTTTATTTCTGCGCAAAAAGGACCAGCAGGGGCGCGTGCCCAGATCAAAGCTGGACAAAGAACAGTGGGGCATGCAAGCCTTCTTATACCTTTTTACATTCATGGGTGGATTCGCTCTCAGCAAATTAAATACCTTCGCTTAACCGTGCCAACCAATTGAATACATTTCCCCGAATATGACAAATAATCAAATACATTTCTCTAGACATGGCAAGTCTTAATCTCCAATATGTTGTTTCTCATGACCTCTTAGGTCACCCGAGATATCAGGCCTTTGGAGTTGGCACTCGGAAATAAGACCAGGTCGCAACTTAATGTGAAAATATGATTATTAGACATTTTAGAACAAAGAAATATAACCAAAGCAGAATGCAACATGGCTCTCTAAGGTTCCTTGTCCGGAACAACAAAAGCAGATAAGCAAAGTCAAGTACAATAGGTATGTAGGCCAACAGCCAGTTCATCTAACGGGGGGTTCAACAGAGTTCATTAGGGCTTTTCTGGACCTTTACCTTAACAAGTGCCTATGGACAGCAGGGTGATCTCAAGAGATTTTTAGGGTCCCAGCCCCTGTGGACTGTTCTTCAATGCTACCCCTGCTAACCAGGGGATCTGCAGGAGCTTTGTCTGTCCAAGCATGTGTAGGATTTAGGCCTTTACATAGCCTTAACTCAGACTTTTATCATGCCAGGTTAGCACAACTACTGATTGACAGCAGTTCTTCACGGTTTCAGATTTAGGAGCCTCTCCTAGCCTGCAGAGCAGATGCTTTGTCACTGATTGAGTTTAAGATTCCTTCTCATGTGTCCTATGTAAACATTTCAGTTTAGGACAATGCTTTTCTCACCTGGGGTCCCAAATGTCTTTTGCTTTACAATTTCCAGTTTCAGAATTCTCCCTCTGTTAATCAGGGTAGCATATTAAAAGATGGATCTCTTAAAATCCATTTCTTGTCTGTCTATTGTTTTAAGGCAGCTTGTGTACAAGAGAAAAGCCTTGTGTTAGGAAGATGACACTATTGAAAAAACCTTGATAGGAAGAACAAATGGTAGATAGAAAGTATCCATGCTGCTAGAACATGTCTGGGCCTGTCGCCAGCTGGCAGGACTTTCTCAGACTAGTTTGGCATCTGGCCGGGGTGTGTGTGTGTGTGTGAAGCAAGAATTGTTCATTTAAAATGCACGTTCTATACTTGGGCCTGTTCAATACACGTGTAAAGCTACACTCTGTATATGCACCATGTCTATTTTTCTAACAAGTGCTACTGTACCCTCCCGCCTGTGTTCCCCAGAAGCTGGTGTACATAGGCATACTGCCTCTGATACTGGAAATAGTATATAGTCAATCAGGACTAGTAACCATTGATAGCCTTCTTCTCCATGATTTTGTTCAATCCCCTTTTAAAGCCCTCCAAAGTGGAGGTCATCACTACATCTTGTGGAAGTGAATTCCATAGTTTAACTATGCATTGCGTGAAGAAGTCCTTCCTTTTCTCTGTCCTGAATCTCCCACCAATCAGCTTCATGGGATCACCCTGGGTTCTAGTATTATGAGGGAGAAAAATATCTTCCTATCTACTTCCTCCACACCATGCATAATTTTGTACTCCTATGTCATATCTCCCCTTACTCGCCTCCCTCTATCGCTTCTGTTACAATAATGGCCTTTCATGCAGCATCTGCCACCTTTCGTGATGGTGAGAGTAGTCCTTAGAAGGAAGTAACTGCAGATCATGGGCTCTGCATCGACTGTATCAAAAGGACATGAAAGTGACTAATACATGTTGGAGATTTGGTAAAGGTACTGGCACACTCATTTGTATATTTGGGGTGTGTGTGATAACGTAGTAACCATTATGGCTGGAAGTTTGTAGATGTTTAAACGTGCTATTGGACAACTCAGCATACAGCGGGTTTACTCTAAAAACAACTCTTCATTTGGAAGCAGCCTCAGTGAGGCTGTAGCAACTTATTATGAATGAAATGCTTCCCGAGACCCATGGCAAGCAGCCCTCTTCCTGCTCTTCATGATATGTGTCGACTGTGCCTCTCCTAGCCTCTCCTGTAGTGTACTGGCTCCTGAAGCAAGGTATGCTGGCAAATTGAGCATAACAGTTCCCCTTTCAAAAGGAAAATATTTAAGCTCACAAGGCAATTGAATGTACTTAATATAATAGGGGTGAAGAACCTCAGGCTGGGTGTCAAATCCAGCCACCCCAAGGTCCCAGTCTAGCCCTCGGGCTTCCCCAGATGATCATGCCCCTTTCCCCCTGACCACCGATGATTTGGTGGTTTTCTGGCCTTTGTGCCGGTTTCCCCCCATTTTAAAAGGTTGAAATGCTTCTCCTAAGGCTTAGTTACTGGCAGTCAGGGCTTTAAGCTACAATATGCTAGTATTTTTGGCCACATCCCTGTAGCCTTTGGTCCCACCCACCACTAGAAGGTGGGCAGGGCCAGTAGAGCTTCTCCAAAATGCTTGCCCTAAAATGTTGGGGCAAAAGAATCCCAACTTCAAGTATAAGCCGATGGGATCTGAGCTAGCGCAGCGACTGACCAAGAAAGAGATCTTGGGGTTGTGGTGGACAGCTCGATGAAAATGTCGACCCAGTGTGTGGCTGCTGTGAAAAAGGCAAACTCCGTGTTAGGCATAATTAGGAAAGGAACTGAAAATAAAACTGCCAAGATCACATTCCCCTTATACAAATCAATGGTGTGGCCACACTTAGAATGCTGTGTACAGTTCTGGTCACTGTAGCTAAAAAAGGATATTGTGGAGTTGGAAAAAGTGCAGAAAAGGGCAACTAAAATGATCAAGGGGCTGGAGCGACTCCCCTATGAGGAAAGGTTAGAGCATCTGGGATTGTTTAGCTTAGAAGAAAGGCGATAGAGGGAGGAGGTGGTGGGTGTTACATATAACAATAATAGGGCTTCTCCCCTCATGCTATATGTTGCTTGCAAGTCCTTCTCCATTCTCAGTGGGCAAGAAGTTAGATAACTGTATTTCTAAAAGATAAGGATTGAATAAGACTTCTGAACGGTGACTCAAAAAACGAAGAACAACAAGCTTTTTAATGAAAAAGATTGAAACACATATTTAATCCTACAAGTAGGAACTTTTTAAACTTCCAACAGTGGTAAAATCTAGCTTGAAAAAATGCTTTCCAAGCTACTGGTACAAACAGTTTCCATTTATATTAGTCCCACAGAGCAGGAGGGCATAAGGATGGTTTAGAAGTAATGCCAAACCATGATTTGGCGCAACATGAATGAGTCTAAGGCCTTCGGGTTTACACATTCCCTCTTTTACTTATGCATAGTGCTTCCCTCCCTCCTTTCCTGGTTTGAGGCAAACCATAGTTTGACACATCATTCCCTTGTTCGCAGTTCGAGGGAGGCTTTTCTGAATGAATCCAGTTGAGATTCCTATTTTTTTTCTCGCTATTTTCGAAAAGGCTCAATTGTTTGCTAATACACATCTTGCGACACCAGCAGGGGGGCCCAGGTTTCACTTGCTTGCTTGCTCCAGTAGGTGGCGCTGCAGTTTCATTATTGCAGTGCTCAAAAGAAGCAAGCGGCAAGCGATCGCTGTAAACACGGAAAACAAATATTCAAAATTTAAAAAAGGTGTGGTGGCTTGGGTGGGAACAGGAGATGGGTGGGAGGAGTGGCGTTTTGCATGCCCCCCCCCACAGAACAGAACAGATTCTTCTGGAAAGCAGAGTCAGAGAACTCATCATTGTGTCACCAATCACCATGAGCATGGGGAGAGAGTGCATTCTCTTTCCCACACACACTCCCTGGCTCAGCCACAAAGCTGGTGGTTGCTCTCTCCTCCTCAGACCCGTTTTGTCACAACTCCCACCCCCCACATCTATTTTTCCGTGCATGTCATGTGTGCCAGTATGTGTGCGTGTGCGTGTGCGTGAGAGAGAGTTGTTGTTGGTGCTTGTTGTTGTTGTTGCAGCAGCATACACATACATTACTTGATTGATGTGGGGGTGGGAGTTGTGTTTTAAACAGAAACAATGTTCAAGATCACATTTATTTATTTATTTTTATTTATTTATTATATTTATACCCCGCCCTTTTTCCTGCAAGGAACCCAAGGCGGCTTACATAATCCTCCTCCTCTCCATTTTATCCTCACAACAACCCTGTGAGGTAGGTTAGGCTGAGAGTCAGTGACTGGCCCAAAGTCACCCAGTGAGTTTCATGGCCGAGCGGGGATTAGAACTCGGATCTCCTGAGTCCCAGTCCAACACTCTCACCGCTTCTTTGTGCATAAATCTTATCAGACCTAGTACTTGGCCTTAAAAAAGGTGAGATCACTAGATTGTTATTTGTGTTAGTATTATACTCAACAACATGCACTTGTGTTGTGTTGTGTATCTGTCTGTACCTATTCCACCCCCACGGAGCTAATGCAGCTTTGGGGTTTGGGCTGAATTTACACAGGGGAAAGGGAATGGGAGGAAAGGGTTAACACACACACACCGGCACCTCAACACAACATTGAAGATCAGACAAAGTAGACTACAATAACTATCATTGAGATCCTAATCTATAATATTTTCCAACTCTATATTCTATGAAATCTATAAGCATATTTTCCTTCCATACATAATCACTTTCTGTTGGTTATTCCTATCACTCCACAGTAGGAGACACCCTTCTCAGATTGTTATTTTGCCAAAATAACAATCTCTAGCTAAGTTTTGCAATGGTTCTTCTTTATTTCTTTTTGTAAGATAGTCCTAAACTAGGCTATCGAGTCCAACCCCCTGCTCAATGCAGCAAACTAGAGGAGTGGTCTCCCATCCAAGTAATAACTCATCACTCTGCTCAGCAGCTCTGCAGAGAGAACTTATCCTTCCCTCGTGCCAATTATGAAAATATTATTTTAGTTTGAAGGATTAACTTGGGTTGCGTTGCATGTTAACTTCTTCAGTGACCAGACCTGATGGTTTCTCCTGTGTGGACCAAAGTGTTTGTATCTTTTCTATATTTACATTTCATACAGATCATACAACCAGGATTGAGCGTGCTGCGTGAGTATTCCACAGTGAAGAGCATTTTCACATCCCTTGATTTCAATTTCAACAGTGTCAGGCATTAACTTAATTCTCTTCTGCTGACTTCAGTGAGACCTAAAGCAGAGAGGCTCTCTTAGCCTTGGCTGGATGGTGCCCACCAGTCTCGTATTATTTATGGATGATATCTCCTTCCTAGTTAGCAGTATGAAGGGACATTAGAATCTTTCAAAGCATCCTCCACCAGCATTCTAGAAACCAGAGCATCTTTCTGGTCCCCATGGAGTGACACAGGAAAGGAAGCCTGGCTGGAAGGTGGAAGGCAAGGCGCTTAGAAGCCTGGGTGGAAAGCAATTAATAAAGAAACCAATTTATATTCACTCCTTTATTAGTTATTCGCATGGCATCCCACCTTCTCATTGGCAGGTTATAATTTTGTTCTCCTGTGCCTCTTCTGCTTTTTTATCTGTTATTGTGATTTTTTTAACCCGGTCACCAGACCTTTGATTAAAAGTGAAACAATTATGGTTTCCTGGATAGTTTTAAAACTCAGCAGCTCCTCCTGCTTGAAATTATGTGATGTCATCATGGATACTGTTTAATTGCCTTATGTGAGGAATCCTTAAAGGCATATTAGACTAGAGCCCTTGTTCAGCCCAAATACTACCTACCATAGATGAAATCCGTGTGCACTTGACTCAAGCACCTTTCATCCTCCCCCCCCCACACCCGCATCACCAGATGATACCAGATGATGATAATCTCCCAGGCCGCATTTGGATAGTTTATTGGCCTGGGACCCTTTTGCCTTCCCTCCCTATTTTGTTTTTACTTTTGAAATGGTGAGTTCAAGCTATAGCAATTCATGTTGTATATCTGGATTCCTGAAACCATGTAATAGAATGGGTAGGTACCTTGGTGGACATCTAGTCTTACCCCAACCCCCTTGTAACTGCTTGACTCATCTTCAAAGCAATGGTGGTGACAGATGGATGGATGCATGGTGGTGACCCAAAGTACTTTGCTTTAGTATTGCTATAAGCCTCCCTGAGCTGTGTGGATCTTTAATTGCCCTCCACTCCACAGTCATTTACGGCCCCATAGCTAGAGTGGCCACATTTTTTTAGGATTGCTTCCTTTTATAATTTTCTTTCTGTAATTTTATCCTGGAAGACAATCTTACTCAGTCACAACTAGTGATCGCCCACCACTAAACCTCCCAGATAGCTTCTTTGCCCTGGTGTCCCCAATGTCAAATGAAGTGCAGGAGAAAAGTTAGTCTTCCTCACAGAGGCCAGGCAACTTTACTCAGGTGTGTATAGAAGAGGGGCAATCAGATGCAGTGGTGAGAGACTGCACCTGCACTGACCTTCTGCAGTGGTTTCTTCCCCCCCTCACAGGGTTTCTTCCCCCCCTCAGACTAAATCTTTGCCCAAAATCTGTACATTTCTGAGATTTTAATGTGATTCCCAGACCTCTCACTTCTTTCTTTGTAAAGCTTAAGTAAGAACTGGAACAGTTAACATAGGATGAAGAGAAACTGCCATATTTCCTCTCTTGTCCACTCACTGTTCAAATGTGCCATGCCCATTAGAAGTCTCTAAATGAATCTCATCTTCCCAACTGAACACTATTGGGAAAGGGTTATGCCTGCTCAGCTTATCTGAGTGTGGAGATCAAAGCAGGGTCATGGAGACTGGTTATTACTTGGATGGTTGGAGACCCAAAATTGATTGCATTCAAGAACTTGTACAAAATATTCTAAATTTGATCACAGCGCTGCCCAGCCATGGATTCCTTGTCTTTTATGGGATAAGTACCGGTAATTCTTTCAGAGGTCTCTGGTAAGCCTCAAGTTAAATTTCACAGCTTTATCCATCGATTGGCTCAGGAGAGCTGCAGTCCTGTAGCCCTAATGGCCATTTCAATGCACATGTGACATGCACCGTGCTCTGCACCAAACCAATGCATGTCCATTCAGAAAACTGCTCATCAAGTCAACGCCTTTGCCAGCCAGCATGGGCGGCTAGGAAATGATTTGATTGTTTTTCATTTTATTAAATATATCTATTTCTTTGGATAGGAGTGAAGTTTTCATGCCTAACCATGCATTGTTCATACTGTTATTTGAAATTAAAGACTGATCTGCAGTGCCTTGACTTTCTGGTCTTATCTTCTCATTTGCTTTCAAAGTTTAAATTAAAATGTGTCCTATCCCGATGCTATTATTTCGTGTTAAATAAATAAATAAATTCCTTGTGAACATTATTGATCCACTTTGTTAACTTTTCAGGGGGGAAACCGGGCCGGAAAGTGTGCTGCTGCTTAGTAATTTCCCCCAAAAGGTATGCCTAAGAAGACTCTTATCTCAAAAAATGTTTCATATTTTCTCATATGTGTGTAGGCACCAATAAAAGTTGTCACTGCGTACTGCTTACATTTCCTGAGTTCTAATTTCCAAGTGATGAATGGTTTATATAATTTTCATTTGGATATGCCGCCTATTTTCCTGCAAGGAAGGAATACTAGGCAGCTTGTATAGTCCTCCTCCTCTTCTGTCTTTTTATCAGAACAACAACCCTGGCATGGATGTCAGTCTGAGACCCATTGACAAGCAGGATAAGAGGCGTGATGCAAAGATTAAACAGAAATATAAATTCCGGAGAGTCTTTTAATAGTGAAGATTTCAATAAGCAATTAGAGATATAAAATAATAAATAAATAAATAAATAAATAAATAATCAGTAAATCAGGAAACCTGCTGTGAGAATAAATCCTGTGATGGCATACATATACCCAACAGTCAAAGCTCATTCATTATTCAGGGGTTTAGCATCCACCTATCTTTACTGCAGCGATTCTCATCGGTGTACTGACAAAAAGCTACAGAAAGAGATTCCTAAAAGGCGGAAAGACCTGGTAATGCAAGATGTTCTTTGTAAGGATTGGCATTTTTAGGAGCAGAAAATTTTGGCATGTCTCCCAAGCTTTAACACTGGGCGAAAGTAGATGAGATTTCACGGATTAAAGCCCATGGGAACATAGCCTACATCTTGGACCATGTTGTCTAGGTTACAGCTGTACCTGTACACCTTGACCATCTCCTACCACAAATCTGCCTCTTTATGAGCCCCTCCTGTATCAGGATTGCCAATTCTCTGCTTTTTTACCTCCTTTTCCCAGTAACTCTTTATGAGCCCCTCCGGTATCATGATTGCCGCTCCTGTATCAGCCCCTCCTGTATCAGGATTGCCTATTCTCTGCTTTTTTACCTCATTTTCCCAGTAACTGCTTGGATTAGGCTTTATGCTGTGGTCAAAAGACACCCCCAGCAACCAATTCTAAATAGTTACTGTTTACTTTTGAAAAAATGGGTCAATGAGATTCTCACTAACTTACAGCAATTAAACAGAAAGAGCTGTAAGGTAACAACAAGCAAGTAGAGTGGAAATAAAGGGAATAAGTCATGCAAGGTTCTCAAACCTAGGAACACTTACCTCTAGGTTTAGTTGAGAGATTTTTTTCCCAAGTCTCTCTCCGAGCTCTTCGGAAGCTCTTTATTGAAAATCAGACTCTCTTCTCTGTCTGCTGCACCTTCTCCAATTTTGCTCTCTGTCTTCCATATGCTGCAGCCCCTATGAAAGCCTCCAGCACCCTAGAAAGTCTCAGTAATTTGACCAAAAGCTCCAGTAATGAAACTTAACCATCTTGGGAAAAAGGTGGCTATTTTTTCCATGAAAAGGAAAGATGAATGCATACGATAACGGAAACTCACAAAAGCCCTCCTCCCGTCAGAAGTTTGGGCCTACAGGCTTCCAACTAAATCAGCTTTGTGTAGTCCTCAATCCTTCACACATGTTCCCCACAAAGCCCAACGTGCTGCTGGACTGCCACTCCCATCAATCATGTCTCTCTGTTGGCTATGTCTGGGTGATGGGTGTTGTGGGAAAAAAGTTCCACAGTGCCGCAAAAAGCATCATACGAAAAGTAATGAAACAAAATGATGTGCTCCCTATCCTTTACCCTACCAATAGAGTAAAAAAGCAATTAGCATTCATTAAAGCAAGCAGGAGACAAAAGACAACAAGAAAACAAACAAGCAAATCTTCCCTCACTTCAGCCCCTCATTTTCACGGTGGGTCGGAAGCATAGCAAAGGAAATAGATTTTTTATTATTCCAAATGAAGCTTTGCTGTTCACACATGCTTTCGGGGCATTATTCAGAAGCAGAAGTGACTGTTAATGAGAAATGTTTGGTAGTAAGTTGTAGCTCTGTGCTCAAAAACAGGGATGTGCAGAATGTAAACTGCTCGATGTATCAGTCTGACTCTGATGCTGACTCTGCCCTTGGGTAGTAATCAGAATCCTTTTCTATTCTCCCACCCTTCAGATCTGACACTCCTCCATTTTGATTGAGTCGTCATGTCAGCAATCAAGCGAAAAACAAACACCTCCAAGAAAGCAGGCTACCATACATCACTGCCAGTGGCAATCAAGCGAAAAACAAACACCTCCAAGAAAGCAGGCGACCATACATCACTGTCAGTGGCAATCAAGCGAAAAACAAACACCTCCAAGAAAGCAGGCGACCATACATCATGGTCAGTGGCAGAAGCGACGAATGTTATTTTCAACCTGCCATTAGATGTAGTGGAATCCCTCTCTGAGGAAAATTCTTGCCATGATGAAGAATCTACTCTGCCGCAGAAAAAAGCCAGAGAAGAGCTGCATGCTGATGGTGTGGATGTTGATGACCAGACAAGTGCAAAATCTGCCCTACCAATCGAGAGCCAGGACAATGAGGATGTTGTCATTGGCAGGACCACTGTGGAAAGTGACGTTGAGGAAGACGAAGCAACACACCTGTTGCCTGGTCAGGTAATCAGTGGCACCAAAGGGGGTAGATCAATCGCTTCCTGCAGCGGCAATGTGACTATCCTTCCTGACTCTTTGGACAACAAGAGGCAGTCATCATTGCAGGAGACTGCATCTGCAAGCTACGATAAGGCCTTAGCGGAGTATATCGCGACGGAAATGCTGCCATTCTCAACTGTGGAGAAGGAATCTTTCATAAAGTTTATTAAACACATCTGCCCACATTGGAAAGTACCCACACGCAGGTATCTGTGCGAAAAGGCCTTCCCTGCACTGCAGGCGTCCATTACAAGCGAGTTACAAAGAGATTTGCAAACAGCGGTTGGTGGGACTGTGCACATCACTAGTGACACCTGGACCAGCAACCAAAACCGATCATACCTGTGTGTCACTGCACACTGGCTCTCGGCACAAGGACTCACAGTGGTGCGTAGACATGCCACTCTGGCACTGATGTGGTTCAAGATTGCACACACTACGGAGAATATTTCTAAGAATCTGGATGTCATAAAGATGCAATGGCTCACTCCTCTGCAGCTCGAGTTTGGATGCATCTCCATGGACAATGTTGCTAACTTCCTAAAGGCAGTTCGGGATAGCAGAATGGAACACATCCCATGCATTGTGCACTGTCTCAATCTTGTGGTCCGCAATGCATTGAAGAAATCTAGGCCAGACATCCTGAAGGTACTGGCACTGGCACGGAAAGTGACATCCCACTTCAAGCAGTCCTGCACTGCCATGGAGGAGATTCACCGATTACAGGAAAGGAACAACTTGCCAAAACACAACTTCAAGTTACATGTGGCCACCAGGTGGAACAGCACCTTACACATGCTCAGCAGACTCTGTGAGCAGAAGAAGGCAGTTACTGACTATATCATGAAGAGCAATGTTAATCTCTATGTCACTCCTGAACAGTGGCAGTTGATGGCAGACCTTGAAGTTGCCCTGGAACTATTTGACGATTGCACCAATGTCCTCAGCTCAAACAGCGCCAACATTGGTCAAGTTCTCCCCACACTAGATGCCTTAAAGGTTCACCTGGAGGTCTGCATACAGGGGATGGAAGCTGGTAAACGTGGGGGATCTTTACGTTTTGCCCGTATTCTCCTGCAAGAGCTAGAAACAAACACATTGCTGGAATTCGCAAGCTTCCTTGTGCCATCCTACAGGGACCGTTTCTATGAGGGACTGAGGGAGAGGAGCGTGCGGGCATGGGGTGATGTCCGTGAATACATTGTGCGGCGCGCAATGATGGTTACTAAGAACAGCATTGAAGCCAGAGAAGCTATTTCACAGGAGACCGTTTCCACCAGTGGAACACAGCAAAAGGCAAAGCAGCATCAAGGGCAAGCAGCATCATCCCAGATGCCAGAACAAGACGTTTCCTGCAATGACCCCTCTAAGAAAAGACTACATTTTTGGCTGTATAAGGTTGGTTATTCAAAGCAGCAGGCCATGCCCAATCCATCCAGGAGTGATGAGCGACTGGACATTGAAGCAACAGTGAGGCAAGACATCAACTGCTATCTGAGGGAAACTTTGAGCCTAAAGGCAACTCACCTACTCTCAGATCCTACCAAGTACTGGGAGGATAGGCTCAGTCTGTGGCCCCGCCTATCAACCGTCGACACTGTTTCAGGGAGGATCTCTTCTGAAATAGTTTCAGGGAGGATCTCTTCTGAAATAGATAGAAGACGGTTTGCGAGAATCCTGGCAAATATTTTACCTGCGGTAGCTAAGAGAGAAATGCCCCGATAGTTTCCACAGTCTGTTCTATCACCTTTCTTAAAGAGGGTGATAATTACGGCATCCCTGTTACAGCTAACATCGACAGTGAAATCCAGCATCGTCTGAGCTCCGCAAGTGCCACGTTTTCTCGAATGAAACATAAGAGTGTTCGAGGATCGGGATATTTGTAAGAAGACCAAAACACTGGTTTATGAAGCCATTGTATTACCAACTTTATTGTATGCCTGCGAAACATGGACTATCTATAAACGTCACCTCCAACTTCTTGAAAGATTTAATCAATATTGCCTCTGGAAAATCCTGCGAATTACTTGGGAAGATAGGTGAACAAATGTCAGTGTACTGGAAGAAGCAAAGACTACTAGCATTGAAAAAATGATCCTTCAACGCCAACTTCAGTGGACCGGTCATGTTGTTCGAATGCCTGACTGCCGTCTCCCAAAACAGTTACTTTACTCCCAACTCAAGGATGGAAAGCGGAATATCGGTGGTCAATATAAGAGGTTTAAAGATGTTCATAAGGCTAATCTAAAAAAATGCAATATAAACATCGAAAACTGGGAAGCTCTGGCCCATGAACGATCTAAATGGAGGTTGGCCTTTCACAAAGGTTCCATGGACTTTGAAGAAGCTGGAGTGAGTGCAAGGTGAAAGGGAGAAACGTGCTAAGCGAAAAGCATGTCAAATGAATCCTTTACAGGACCATCTTCTATCTGGTAACCTGTGTCCTCACTGTGGGAAGCTGTGTGGATCTAGAATTGGCCTCCACAGTCACTTACAGACCCATCTCTAGAGTCTACACAATTTTCTTTAGAATTTTCCTCCTTTTAAAATCTCCTTTTTGTAAAAAAAAAAAAAAATTATCCTGGAAGACAATCTTACTCGGTCACGAGTGATTGCCTGACTGACTGACTGATCCTGAGTGTTTGATGAGCCCCGTTTTTAAGATTTGCAAGCTACAAATGCAAGAACGTTGTCAGCCCCCTGCTATTTTGTGCATAATCTGGGTTCTATGAGTGCCAGACTCCCAATTCATTCAAAAGTCTTCGTGAAGCTGCCGGAGTTCCTTTTGGACCTTGAAATGGAAACCATTTTGTTTGACCTTACATAGCAAGCTGCTTAGGATTTCATATGCTCGGCACTCTCTTGAAGGCAGAAGAGAAGAATAGGAAGTGCAGCATTAACCCGTAATTGATAGGGCCTAGTATAAACATAGTAGCCTTCTATTCTTTCCCAGGCTAAAACACCCAAGTTCCCTTCAACCTTTCTTCAAAGGACTTGGATTTCCATACCCCTGACCATCTTCGTTGTCTTCCTCTGAACCCATTCCAGTTCCTTACATCCTTAAAATTCTGGGCGCTGTGTTTTAAGAAGACACTATTCACACCAGAACTGCACAAGTTTATTCCCCCCCCCCACACCAGATGTCTTAGATTTTGTCTAAGGTTCAAAAGGGTATGGCTTGTAGGTAGGTTTGAGCACTTTAGCAGCTCTCACTGGAGAAATTAAGCACGAGGCTTAATATCCATTTAAGATGGAAGGTGATCCTGAGGCTAAAACAAGGAAGGCATAGCCTGCATGTCCAGAAGAACTATGTTGGTATGGGGCTTTCCATACTAAATTGGGCCTGCTTTTGCTGGAACTAAAACACTAAGTAGGAGCACAGAAAAATCCAGGAGCATCATAGGCAGCTTGTCATTCCCCAGGACTCCACTGTACAGGATAGTTTTGAGGTGTGTTTGGTGTCCTGATATTGCCTGCAATTATAAGCAACCACTGGTGAGGTCTCAGGGAATCCATAACCTTACTAATACCTCTAACAGGACCTTGTTATCTTGAGAGATGCAATATTTAGGTCTTGGCACAGTCCTCACATGGAGCATAAAGGTACAAATCTGTATTATAGTCTTGCAGCTGTAGCTTGGTACAGTGAGTTATAGCATGGCCAAGCAGACTCTTACCATGAAGTTTTCCTTGCAATCCAATTCTTGGTTTAATTTAATTTTATTTATTCATTTATTTATTGCTTGCACTTCTATACCACCTTTCTGGAACCAACCAAGGCGGTTTACAACAATTCAAAAAACAAGAATGATAAACAAATACAAAAACATAATAAAAAATTAAAAGCAACCTTAAACCCATAAGAAAAAGCCAAATTAAGATATGTCTTGATCCCCTTCCTGGATGCAGAGAGAAAGTGGGGACCAGTTGCAACTCTGGAGGGAGTGTGTTCCACCGTTTGGGAGCAACACAGGAGAAAGCCTTTTCCTGTGCGCCTCACAAACAGTCCTCTGTAAGAGAAGGTGCCTTCAAAAGGACCTCTCCAGTAGACTTGGAAAATAGTCTGCCATACATAGCAGGTTCTGGCCTGCTACTTCCAGCCTAAGGTTGCTGCCATCTCCAAGCAGTCTACAATAGATTTCTGAACTTTTGGTTGGCCCAATAAAAGATTTTACTTCAACTATTCAATGCCTTTCAAAGCAAGTCTCTCTGGGTGGGTTCGTACGTCATGCTATGCCACCCTGCAAATAAGTTACACAGTGTGGGATGTTCGTAGAACCCATGATGCACCCAACAGAGAATTGGGCTCACCGTAGCTTGTTCTCTCCCTTGGTCCTCCAGCTGATATCCCAGTGTCCCCCTCCACGTTCCAATCGCTACCCCTTTTTGTTCACTGCCATCTAAAAAAAAAATTGGGGGGGGAGGCCTAAAAAATGCACAATTGGGGTTGTATTTTTTTATATGTATTTATATTTGTTTATATGTAGTCTTGCCTTGTCAATGGCCTTGTAAGTTTCAGCTGTCAAAGGGAACAGTGTGTGAGAGCTGGACTGACCCGGGTTCAAAAGCTTACCTAGCCAGTGACCCTCAGTCCCAGTCATGCAGACGGAAGGAGGAGATAACAGCAGTTAATAAAGATTAAAGAGTTTATTTGTAAGACCCAGTTACATGGGATTAAGGCAAGCAATGCATCTCTTACTCACTACATGACTGCAGATTCAAATCCAAGACCCCAGTGGTAAGGCTGAGATGAAGTGAAGTAACTGACTTGAAGTAGAAGTCCAGAACAAGAGAGAGAGAGCCAGGAAGTCAAATGAGGGGATGTGTGACTTACCCCAACTTATATAGTAAGACCCTATTTATAGTATCTATAAATAGGATATTACTCACCTATTATATAACATGTTGATTCCAAACTTCCTTGTCCCATGGTCGCTGACTCATAAACCCTGAGACTATGTCTGGTGACTGAAGACCTTGTGTACTTGTGTACTTCACCTCAAGAGACATCCTCCAGGTCAGGTGACAATCCTCGTTCTGCCCATGCAAAACCTAACACAGTGAAGTGGAGTAGGTAACATACATGGAAACTGACAAGGCGAGACTGCATATAGGCTAGTTTGCGCACAGTTGCCAGGGTCCAATTGCCGAGCTGCCAACTGAAAAGTAAAGGGGAGGGGAAGCGGCAAAAGTAGGTGTACCAAAAGGGGGTGGTGACAATATCGCCCCCTTAGCAATGTAATCCTCTGGCTTTAAAGTGTTGAACTGACAGTTCTCAGTGCCCTCCACCTTTTCAAAACTCCCCCGAGTCTCCAGCTACTCCAAAAAGGGGAGTTTTAACTTCTCCCACCCTTTTCTGAACATGCCATGGGTTATCAGGGTGGATTGTTGCCCAAAAATAAGCCACCCTGCAGCAAGCAGTCTGGGTTTGGACAACAACCCACCATGGCTAGTTACCCATGAAGGGTTGTCGTGTTGTGCGAACCATCTCTCTCTCTCTCTCTCTCTCTCATACACACACCGCTTTCCCAAGTTTAATCATTATCTTTCCTGTCACCTCTTCCCCCTTACATCAGAACTGAAAAAATCTTGAGGGTTTATTCTTCTATAACAAAAAAATCTTCGGAACGTGCTCGTCTCCCTGAACATCACTGGATTTGTAAGTCAAGTCAGTGGAAATCAGCAAGTAGTCCTGAGAAGACATACAAACATTTATTCAAACTTATCACAAGTTGCAGGTTGCTAATAGCTTGCCTATAGCTAACACCCCTTCAGAGATATTGTGAACTGATACATACACACACACTCCTGCTACATAATTTACTTTCAATGGAGTGGAGGGAGATTGCACAGCAACTGTGCTTGGTGGATTACTCAAAAAGGGATAAAATATATTAAAAAGCCAGTTACCATCTCTTTCTCACAGTGACTGGGTTCACACGAGTCACCCTTTTACAGGAGCACACAGCTTTGACAGCTAGCTGTTCCATGACTGTCAACTGATCCTAATAAATTGGGTATTATGCCCAATTTCTACTGCTGCTTTTGGGGGGGGCGTCTACATACAAACACACACACCAGTGGTGGGCAACATGCAGCCCACACATGGCTCCTGCCCGCCCCTTGCCCCACGCTGTACTTTGGCATTGCCACCACTGTTCTGCTGAATTCGGCGGTGGCAAAAAAAAATCATCGGTTTGCTGCAAAATGTGAAATTGAAAACAAGCTAAATTTGTCCTTTTTACCCCCCTTTGTAGCGGAACTGGGGGGGGGGTTGCCACCATCCCTGAATTCACTCCTGATTTTAAAAGCAATCTTGTGGACTGCAATATATGAGCTGGTTCAAAAACACGGGGAATTATTTGTAATTGAAATCAGAATGCTGACCAAGCTTTCTCAGAATCACAAAAAATATCTCAGTCTGTGTCATGTGCCCATTCTTTCATAAAGAGTGATCTCTGTGGGCTGTGAGTTGGGCACCCCAAGGACTCCAGGCTATGAGGGCATGCCAACTTTCCAACAAGTACCCCCCCGCCCCACCCAAGCATCTGTATTCCCATCATGCCACCCTAAACAGCTTTCTTTGTGTCTCTCAGCACATAGGACAGGAAGACATGGGCACAGCAAATAAATCTCACCTGATGAACCATTATAACAGGTCTCACAAGAGTAATTGTATCCAAGAAAGGCAGAGGAAATCCTTTCTTCAGTTTGGCTTAACAAAAAGAGGGAGAGATTTCCAAGTATCTGTTACTAAATAATAATTAACAGGCTTAGCAGACTTTGCAGCCAATCCCAAGTTGTATATTACGGCTTAAATAAGAACATTTAAAAAAGAACCATTCCATTTTTAGGTTCAATGTTCCTATGAAGCAGGGCAGTACCACTATCTCAATTTTACAGATGGAAAAGTGAAGCACTGAGGTCATATCGATATTGATATAGATATAGGGGAGGCTGGTGACTCCTATTTCAGTGGGGCTCCTTTTCCATTGCAGGTTTTGCAGGTTTTATTTGGAGCTTCATAGGAGCTCTCCATGGTGGTGAACCTATTTTGGGGATGGAGTTCAGCACCATGGATCGCTCATATGGTGCTCCAAATAAAACCTGCAGTGGAAAAGGAGCCCCACTGAAATAGGAGTCACCACCCTCCCCTGGATATATATGAGAGCATTTTGTTAGAGTTATACTGCAGTTCAATTACGGTAACTCTTGTTGGGAATGCAACATGAACAAGAATTGCAGTAGTTATCAGTGTTGGCCATATAACTAATATACCTCAAAGTATCACTGGTGTTAATTATTCTAAGAGGGTTGTACCCAATGTTAGTCTAAAGTCCCATTCATTTCAATGGGTCTACTCTAAGTAGGGCTAACACAGGATACAATCCAGTTTTCATAGTCAATGACCTGATTCACATGTAACACCAATTCCTAGGTTGTTTAACCCATGAATTGGCAGGCTTATGCCAGAGCAAGCAAATGCGCTGACTCCTGCACACTTGTTGCTTCTGCTTTGCATCTACTTTCATAAACAACCCCGGAATGCTCCATTCCTGGATTGTTTGATGCAACATCTGAACCCAGAAACTCTTGGTTGTTGAGGGACAAACAACCCAGAGTTTTAAATCATGGTTTGCTGTTGGGTTAAAACTCTGGGTTGTTGGACCCTCAACAACCCAGAGTTCCAGGTTCGGACGTCGTATCAAACAACCCAGGAATGGGGTGTTTCTGGGTTGTTTATGAAAGCTGATGCAAAGTGGAAGTGGAGATGAGCAGTGTGCTTGCTTGCTGCTGCACAACCCCAAATAACTCTGGGTGTTTTAACTCATAGTTATTCATTACATGTGAACCAGACCATTGTCTCTGATTATCAACAAGTGATAATTCACTGGAGGCAATCTTTCCACTTTTCATATAGGAGAGAGATATCTGATAATTTACTCTGGAAATAAATATTCACTGGATCCAATGAAAGGGACACAATGCTATTCCTTCAACAGCAGTGGCATTTATATATACACATATGATTGATAGGGTGTATATGGCAGGGGAGGGGAAACTGTGGCCCTCCAGATGTTGTTGGACTCCAACTTGAATCAGCCCCAGGCGGCATGGCCAATGGTGAGGAATGATTAGTCCAACAAAATCTGGAGGGCCAGAGATCCCCCAATGCTGGCATATTGGGTCTTCTAACAGAGAATTGAACTGGAATTCTACTTCCATGGCACGAAGTAGCTTATATAATCTTATTGGAACATTATCTTCCCACTACTCGTCATGAACAGTGTGATGCCAGTCACGACAATGCCATAAGAGGACAAAATATACAATTACCTCTTTTCATTCTCCAGCCCCTTGGTGAGTTTTATTAATCTCTAGAGACTGGAGCCATTAGGAAAAGGTGGGAGGAAACAACTCAAACAGTACACTTACCGTTAATGGCTGGAATTATCCCATTTTGTATAATGTAAGATAAGACATTCTCCAAAAGGGAAACCTGAAATTTGAGAACAGTTTGATTTCGTGACAGAGGGAGGACACAGAAGAAAACATTCTGTCTGCTCCAGTTAGAGGACTGTGTATGTGGTTTAGATCAGGACCACAAATAAGCAGGACTGGAATTACTGTTTATGGGTAGTAGAGATATAAGCCTCCGACTGCAAGCCACCTCTTTTCTGAAATCACCATCCCGGCACACAAATACAGAGGCTAAAAAAAAGAAAACCTCCACTGATGCCCATAGAGGCTTTTCCTTCTTTTTTAAGCCTCTGCAGGGTTCCCCACCCACCCCCAGAAAACAAGCAGCTGGGGGAATGTTTTAAGCACCCCTACCAATGTGTGGTGGTCTCAATCTGAATCAGGGCCCCACATGATTACTTGTGAGTAAAAAACCGAGAGGATCAACTGCACACTGCATATGTAATGTCTTGTGTAGTTGGACTCTTAGTTTAATGCTGCAAGATGCATTTTGTGATTTTGCACTTTATAGTGCTTTAATGCTCATTCCTCACAATATCACTTCTGTGACAGTAACTATGAGCTTGTCTACCCGAGGCAGTTAATTGGCTGTTATTCCGCTGGATATGCTTTTGATTTCTTCGCAGAATTGAGATCTGAGCATTAGACGAAGAGTGTTTCCTTTCCTGCTACATAACCTCTAGGTGGCACTGTGGTATAGTGGAATAGCGCAAATACACAAGAGGAAATCGTGCTTTCTTTCACTTTCATAATTAAATGCCACATTTTCTTTGCTCTAAAACCTCCCCACTGGAAATGCTGGTTAGACACAGAAGCGAAACTGGAAGGTCACGTTGTTGTGTAAAGATCCCGTAAACAACCGTGAGTAGGGAATGACAAGTGCATGATAAATGCCTTGTGTCAAAAAGCCCTGTGTCTATAATCTTCATCCTGTTTGCCACATCAGTTCATGGATCACTGGAAGGAAAATATTTTGACAATGGAGCCTCAATTGCCTGTGGCTTATGGTGCACATTTCAGCCTTCAACACTCTGATTATCATTCTCACTAACAGAGAATTCAGCTGGGAAGTGACAGGATAATAGCCAAAATAGGGCCACTGAGAAACAGGGCCACTGCAACCTTTGTAGAAATACAAAAAAATCTTCAGGAAAAAAAGCCCAATGAGGCAAGAAAAACAAGAACAGTACAATAGGGACTGAGCATACTCAGTGGCCACAGAAGACCGTGTGTGTGTGTGTGTGTGTGTGTGTGTAATGGAATACTGAGAAGGGGAAATGGAATTGAGGATAGGGGAAGAGGGCACAACTGGCTGGCAGGAACACTGAACAGGAACACGCCATACTGCAACATTTTGTTGCAGGCGTAACTAATTCTGCTCTATTTTAGATCTAATACAGAATGTCCTAGAACTTCTTCAGGTGAAAATGGCAGGAAAAGAAACTCATTTCTCATTAATCGTGAAGTGTTAATGAGAAGGAAACTGAAGCAAAGCAAAACTAGAACAGAAAGGACAGCAAAGAAATAAACCACCAGAAAAATAAGAACACACCGTAAAACGATATCTGCTCAATGAAGAAAAGTCAAATGATAAAAGGAATACATTTTGGAACAATTTAACTATGTACCACAAGCAGCATCTGACCTGGTTTTCTTAAATCCCCCTTTTATGTGCTGAAATTTACCTTGAAGAAGCCAACACTGGAGTGGACCAAGGAGAGCTGGAAACTGGGAAAGGAAAGATTACTGTACATGACCAGAAATCATTACTGAACAGTAATCAAGAACCAATGTGGTATATGGATGGATTGTCGGACTTGGATTGGGGAGACCATAAAGTTTACTTGGCGACCTTGGGCCAGCTGCTCTAATCTCAACTTGCATCACAGGATTCTTGCAAGGATAAAATGGGGGGAGGCACTGTACCTGAGCACGGTCAAACAGCTTTTGTAGATGAGGCTGTTTAACCTGCTGTTTCTACTTCCAATTTTGTTACAGAATTAAGATTGGAGCTCTACATGAGGTTATTTTCCTTTCCTGCCTTTACATACTTTCTGCTACCCATAGGTGGCACTGTGGTATAGCAGAATAACACAATTATACTGGTGGGGACTTGCACTTTGTTTTGCCATGCCAAAAAATACCGGATTTCCCCTGCTCCAACCCCCACCCCCACCCCAGTGCTCTTCAAAAACAGAAGGGAAACTGGAGGGTCATGGCATTGTCTAAAGCTCCTGTAAACAACCATGAGTGAGCAATGATGAGCACACAATAAAAGTCTCATCTAGAAAAGCTCAAAGACAGGATCCTGGCTAAATGGACTAGTCCCCGTATAACTGCTTCTTATGTTATTGACAGACATAAGCAATGTCTGTGCATTGCACTTCACAAGATTTGAAGCACAATCCTGTGCATACTTACTTGGGAGTAAGCCCCATTGAAGTCAATGGAACTTCTGAGTAAACATGCATAGGGTTGTGCATTAAATCTTGTGAAGTTCCACATTAAACAGAGACTGCCATCCCCAGAAAAGGTAGCTTGTAAGAGTAAGGCTCATGTTAGTATGACTTTGTAAGCATTTGGTGATTTGGCAATGATTAACCAACAACTAAAATACACAGAATAATACAGGGAAAGAACAATGAGGAAGACTTAACTATCCTAAAAGTCAGTACTGTTCTTGGCCAAGAATTTACACAATTGATCTATAGGATGACAGTAAATCATGTATTTCTTTTCTTCATTTAGCTCAGACTACAGTACATTAATTGCATCATGGGTTCATCATTGTGCTGTGTGCCATCACAAACGCTTACAGTAGCCAGTGCTGGCCAAGTCCCTTCCTGCCCTGCTTGTGCCCTGATTGGCATGCGGTCAGGGCGGGAAGGAGCCACTCAACTCACCCAGTGCTTGCAGGAGCCAGCTCCTGTAAGCGCCAGCCAAGTTTCTTTCAGTGCAGAGAGAGGCATGGACATACAACACAACAACCCAAAGTATGGGTTGTCATTGAATTGTGGGTTGTTGTTGAATTGTGAGTTGTTGTGTGGTGTGGACCCATCCATGCTAACAAACTAAGGTTTGTTAACCACAAACAACCCAGAGTTCACAACACAACAATGAACCATGGATTCTCTTCGTGGAGTGTCCACAGCAGGGCTCTCCAACCGTGGGTCCCCAGATGTTGCTGGCCTACAGCTCCCAGCATACCCAGCCAGCATGGCTAATGGCAAGGGATTCTGGGAGCTGTAGTACAGCAACATCTGGGGACCCAAGGTTGGAGAGCCCTGGTCTATGGCCTCTGGAGGGCAGAATCCGCCATATCCTATGATCACTGGGACGCTTTTCCAGGGACCATATGATTGCTCTCTTATTGTTTTAAATGGAGTGACAACTTAAATCAGTAGATTCATCAACTCAAGTGGCCTTTGGTTATACAGAGGGTTAAAAATCCTGTTACCTGTCAAGGCATAAAACAGGTATCAGATTTTGTTCAAAGATGTTCAGGCTGGCACCGGCTTTGGCTGTCTGTGTAAAATAAAGTTACTCTGTTTACCACACAAAGTACTCTCCTTTTATAATCACGCAAACATACAAGGCCTTTCTGTAACGGCCACTTTCTCCCCACTACTCCCATCTCTTGTTTTTTTCAAGCAGAGCATACCTGCCTGAAAGTTTGGAAAACCCTGCCTTACAGGTTACATTCGTTACTCAAAAGACGTCTGTTTGGTTTCTACTAGGATTTAATAGAATCCACAAGCATTTGATATCAGAATTTGCTTTCTCTTGCTGTTATTTATTTATTTATTTTAAAAACCCAGCACTAATGAATCATGAACAAAATGAGACATTTAAAACAAACAAACAAAAAAGCTAAGAAAACAGGGAAAGGGACCAAGGAATGGGAAACCCAATGAAAATGGAGCCAAACCAGAGTATAGGAAGGTATTCATGGAGGATAAGGCTATCAATGGCTACTAGTCATAATAGCTACTACATATTACCACTGAATACCAGTTGCTGTGGAACATGGGAGGGAGGGGGCTATTGTACTCATGTCCTACTTGTGGGCTTCCCATTGGAGGGGGGGGTATTGCTCCCATGACCTACTTGTGGGCTTCCCATCGGGGTATCTGGTTGGCCACTGTGGGGACAGAATGCTGGACCAGATAGACCTTTGGCCTGATCCAGCACAGCTTTTATGCCCTCATGGATTGAATCTGCTATGAGGTACTTACTATGTTCAAGGTGAACATGGAGTGGGTGGTTGAGTTTGGCTGGACTGCCAGCATCTCTATGGAACCAGCAAACTCAAGATTAAAACTGCCATTGTGCAGACTGATCACCGGTGCAGAGGTAGCTATGATATTCATCATTACTGGATGTGGCTTTGCATAATGATGGGCAACCTGTGAAGTTTAAAAGCAAAGCACTTGAGAGCAAGTTTAGATTGGATTATTTCTAAAAAGGGGAAAAAAACAGAGTTAATTCTTCGTGAGAACTGTTATTTTCAGGCATGTATTCTCTGTGTTGGAGAAGAATTCCTACACCTTTTACTCGGGTACCAAGATATAAAGGCACTTACCATGGGAAGAATGTTGCTGAAAGTATCTGTAGTTAACCTGAAGTAAGATGAAAGCTGGGAAATAAAATAAAGTGTTAGAGCTTTGTGCCAAGTGTGTTTTAAAAACAAGTATTGTATTGATTTGCTTCTCTTGCTAGCTCACAACACATTTTATGTTTGTAGAGGGAGCTCTACTGCTTCTTTGTCTCAACATACCTCTGTTTAGTATAAGAGTTTAGTACATAGGGTGGCCATAACCTAATTACCTAAGCCTGCAAATATTTCTTCCACTTCTATCTAAGGCTGGAAAATGTTGCAAGCAAGGATGGGGCGGGGTTGCATAGGTGGGTTTTGTCATGTCCTTGCTCAGGAAACACCAAAATTCATTGTTCTTCTTAAAATCATTTTTTCTTGGATAAGTTCTGCATAACCCCAGACCTTGCACACAGCATTCCAAACACCGATTGGTTCTAATAAAAGGTGTTTGCTTTTGTTTTCTTACTGACCAGCTGAAGTGTAGGAGTGACTATTTATATAAGTACTCCAATGCATCACAGGAAGTGCTGAGATCACAACTCGCTCAACATCCTGTGGAATTCCTTTGACATTTGGCATGATGAGCCAAGAGGTGCTGTGTGAGCTGGGGTCTTGTCTCACCTGTGAAATGTCGGAGGCTCGGAGCACAGATAGATCTAAATCGACATCACTTGCTGGCAGAGGCAAGTTCTAGGCCCACTTCAAGAACTCACTTGCCTTGGAAACATGATTCTAGGGAGGAAGCAGTAAGGCGGCATGGCACGAAAGGCCAAAGGAATAACCATATGAAGGGTGGGGGGAACTGATGATCACAGCAGTTCTGACGGCCTACCACAAATGCGAGCTGAAACAAAGTTTTATAGTATGGGTATCCATGTTGCGCTAGTGGAAATGAACGCTAGCACAACAGGGATCATCTAGCGCTTGCTAGCACAACCCCAGACACTAGCCCAAATGAGCACATCTGGAATGGGATGAGTTCAATGGAGCCAGGGCCGGTGCTACCATTACGCCAACTAGGCAGCTGCCTAGGGCGCAGGGCTAAAGGGGGCGTCAGAAATGCCTTGGAAAAAAAATACAGCGCTCTCAAGTGGGAAGGGGGGGTCGCTAAATATCTGATCTTGCCTAGGGCACCAAACTGCCTTGCACCGGTCCTGAATGGAGCTGTCTTCCGTGAGCTCTGCTGACTTGTCCCATTCTAGAAGCGCTAATCTGGACTAGTTTCTGGTTGCGCTACTAAGCGCTGGCTCCCTGTTGCACTAGTGTTCATTTCTGCTAGCGCCACGGCAGCATTGGACACTGCCCAATATATATAATCCAGCTTTACTTTTCAATTTTCACTAGGAAGAATACTTTAAAAAAACAGATTAAAGAAATAATTTTAAA
This sequence comes from Shinisaurus crocodilurus, assembly GCA_021292165.1. Taxonomy (NCBI): domain Eukaryota; kingdom Metazoa; phylum Chordata; class Lepidosauria; order Squamata; family Shinisauridae; genus Shinisaurus; species Shinisaurus crocodilurus. The sequence continues at coordinate 260,692,106 of CM037879.1, read as the reverse complement.
TATCAATGGGCCAAATACAATACCTTGGCCAAATACAATACACTGGGTGACTTTGGGCCAGTCACTGACTCTCAGCCTAACCAACCTCACAGGGTTGTTGTGAGGATAAAATGGAGAGGAGGATGAGGATAATGTAAGCCGCCTTGGGTTCCTTGCAGGAAAAAAGGCGGGGTATAAATATAATTAATAAATAATATGTTTAAATAGCAGATTGATGTGTGATATCCTCTTCTTCGAAAGGCAGCATGTAATGCCAGCTTCTACAACTTGCTCTCACCTCCTCTGTAGTAGAGACATTGAAGGCCCCAGAAGTGAAATAAGCCAGTGAAGCAGACTGAAAGAAATATTCTGAGACTCCTATGTAGAACATAGAGTCAGTAGTCTCCGGGAGAGCAAAAGGAGCTGGCTTGAAGGGGGGCTCTGCACCCATTTTCACCGGGTAGACTGTCCCCTGCAAAGAATGGCACGAATGACAAAATATCATAACTCTCCAAGTAAGGACTTTAAAAACAAGGGACAAAAGCTGTCAAGGATTCCTGTCGTCAAGGGGCACACCCCTTGAAACCACAGCTGAATAATTTTTGTTGCTGTCTTCTGGAATAATAATTAGGCAAAGGTAATAATGCATCTGAGGAGCCATAGGATACTTCGGATTCCCAGATCTGAGGTCAGAGACAGCACTCCATCTCCGACCTCGGAGGGGGGCAATCTGCGATCTGTGCCCCTCCCGCTCCCCCTCTCATCCAGCGTGGAAGCAACCACACTGAGTGCCTCTCTGAGGTCGGCAATGTGACCTCGGAGGGGGGGAAGGGGGCGTTTTTGGTGGGCGGGGATGGGAGGAGACTGGAGAGGCCAGGATACGAGCTACCCTTGGGCCTCTCCAGCCGCCTTTCTGCCCCCTCCAAAACACTTTCACTAGATGGGCAAAAAAAGCTTGCCCGGTGAAGATGCAGGGTGCGAGGACTGGGGAGGCAGAGGTCGCCTCCGCCGCTCCTCCTGCCCTGCATAAGATGAGCATAAGCCTCTGAGTTCAGGGGCTTAAGTTATGATCATCATAACAGGACTACGCCTTATTTATTTATTACATTTCTATACTGCCTAATAGTCATCGTTCTCTGGCCAGTTCACAAAAATTAAATGGATTGATTGATTGAATACGTAAGTACTTGAAAGAATAGCAAGGAATGGATCAGTGGGGATCCACAACAAAGTGTTGCTTGAATTAAGAAAGGAGATGCTGCTGTTCCTTTAAGCCGCATCCACTCACTATGACCTGGTTCACACGTCACGCTAAGCCATGGTGGGTTGTTACCGTGGGTGGTTGCAGGGTGGGTTATAGCGTGACATCCGAACCTGGAGCAGTTTTTCCACCGTGGGTTGTTTTCAAGCCACCCTGACAGCCCATGGCTTGTAGTGGGTTGTTTAGGGTGGCTTGTTGTGACGTCCAAACCTGGCAGGGTGATTTTGGCGTGGATTGTCGGGAACGGCTAGAAAGCCGCCCAGCAAGAGCAAAGAAAACCCCCTGCCACTCCACGCGATCTCGCTAGTGCTACCGCCCGCCATTCTCCCTCATCCATTCTCAGCACCCTCTGCATCAGGATGGGTTTTTAAATTTACTTCCATCTTGTTTGTGGGTGGGCCTGTTTTGGCTAAAAAGCTGTCGGCACCCACTGCTGAAGCTCGTGGTTAGAGGGAGCAGAAATAGCTGCTGCAAAGAGATTACTAGCGAATATACTGAACTCATTCTTCGCCATGATTTGCTGACTGAGGTAAAAGCCATCATGCTGAGCTCATTCATTCAAATGAAGAACAGAATGCCTTACAAAAGCATTAAAGATTATTGTGTCACCTTTAAATCCAGGTTAATGGATGTATTGAAGACAGTTGGTGCATTTACCAGGGAGTAGTCTATTACTGCAAAAGCATCTATCTGGTTTCGGACTGTTGGGGTAGGGGTAGGGAACAAAAACACGAGTTATGATTAGATAAATATACCCATACAACTGGATAGGAAGGATTCAAAATAGGTCTCATAATGCTTAGTTGTTGTTGTTGTTGTTGTTTTTAGCAATGGTGCCATTCTTCAAAGAGCAGGATCAAAGCATAGGATCCTCTTCAAATTACATAGGTCCATTTTCAAGCTGTATAGAAGTATCCTTCCAACCAGAAGACAAGACACATATAATACAATCTAAAGCATGGTTACTCAGAAACAAGTCCACAGAGCTCAGTCGAGTCGCGCTTTCTCCCGTGTATACAGTTCATAAAATTATAAGCAAAAAGCATCTGAACAGCTGAATGTGGAACTGTAGTATTTTAAAGCAAGACTTCATGGATTTTGAACCTCTTAGGCTGCAATCCTATACCCACTTACTTGGGAGTAAGCTCTGTTGAACTTAGTGGAATTTCTAAGTAGACATGTATAAGATTGCACTGTTAGCCACATTTTAGCCTTTGTATGCAATAACTCCAGAAGTCCTAATAAATTTAGGACGCAATCCTATGGGAATGCCCGCAATCCTATGGGAATGCCCACAACCCTCTGAACTTGGAGGATTATGGGCATCCTATGTAGGGCAGGAGGAGTGCGGAGGTGAAGGTCGTCTCCATGTTCCTCCCGCCCTGCAAAGCAACTAGATGGCCGATTTCAACTGTCTAACTCCAGCGCTTCGGAGGAGGAGGGAAGAAGGCTGAGGCACCACCAGGATACCTCATAACTTGGCGGTGCCGGACTCCACCCCACCCCCTAGAATGGTCCCTAAACCCCTTCTCTGAGGTCACTTTTGCATCCTCAGAGAAGCAGCCAGTGTGTGTGGTTGTTTCCGCACTGGCTGTGAGAGGGGGAGGACACTCTGAGCGTGGAGCCCTGTGTTGGGTACCCCTGCTTTAGCTTATTTTGACAGAAGGATCCAAGTGAAAAAAGCATTGCAACTTACTTTGATGCTGTCTCAATTCCTCATTAATCCGTTGGATCTCAAAACCAATGGCTGGACACAACTGTATAAATATGTGCAAAAAATATTGTTCAGGTCAACACTTACTTTACAGGTTGGTGAAAAGACAGATCTTGAGAATCCATAAATGTGATGTATTTACATCTGTTGCTTTATTCATCCTCAATATTCAGAATAATAATGATTTTAAAAAAAGACCTATCCACAATGAAACAAATCTATTCAAATCAGATAAATACATAACAAATGCTTTAAAAAAACCCAACAACACTCTGAACACTTTGGCTCCTGCCACTGCTGGCTCCAGGTTTTGGAGGGCCTTTGGGCAAAACAGCCTCAATGAGCCCCCTTCCCCAGTGAGTCTTCTCACCACCATGGGTCACTGGATGCTCTTGCTCCTCATGTCTACAGGGCTGGCTCAGCTTGTCTGAGTGTGGAAAGCTAAGCAGGGTCAGGCCTGGTTATTACTTGGATGGGAGACCCCTCCTCTAGTTTCCTGCATTGAGCAGGGGGTTGGACTCCGTAGCCTTGTAGGCTCCTTCCAACTCTATCTATGAAATCTATGAAATCCTCTTTGTCATCATTGCTACCACTTGCTTGCTTGGCAGGCAGAGAATCAGTGAGCAAGTTGGCAGTAGCATCTGCTGCTCCTCCTCCTCACCACCACTGTTTTCTGGGCCAGAGTGAGAGGCAGGTGAAAAAGTAGTGAAGCAATGGTGAAGAGGAGGAGCAAGCCCAGGGATCCCTTGTCAACGTGCCCCCCCTGCACTTTGGGTGAGCCCTTAGCAGGTGCCCAGTCATACCTACTCTTGACGCCAGCATTGGCTCCTATCATCAAGCCTGCTGAACTAGAATGTGTGTGTGTGTGCATGTGTGTGTGTGTGCGTGTGTCTGAAAGATGTCCAAGCATGGGCTTTGATGGATTTCCAAGAGAAAGAAGATGATGATCCATAATTCTGCTGGTCTATGACTGTAATAAACTGATTGACTGAATTCTGGAGCAGCTACGAAGAGCACCTCTTAAAAAGTCGATGAAGACATACAGCCGCACCTACCAAGAAGTGATCTTCATGATTATGGCTAAAACACACACACACACACACACACACACACACACACACACACACACACCACACACCAGCATGTTTAGAATACACTGAGTGAAGACATTTTGCAGTGTCTGAACTGGCTGTAGGTGTGCCTGATGTTGTAAGTTATATATGTATAACTTACATATATAAAGAAGAAAATAAAGAGTATGGTATATATCACATATAGACCTGGTCAACTAATCCATGGTTTATTTAATCCATGGTTAACCAATGGTTTGTTGTCCTGTGCTGGGTTTGTCTGCCAGACAATCGAACAAACTACGGTTTGTTTTCTCAACCCCTGGGTTTGTTTCCCTCTTCCTTTACCCATTCCAATTCCTGTATCCCAAATGCCTTTGTGGCACTGTAGTACTGGCATGTAGAGCGGCTGGTGTTTTTTTTTTTTTTTTTTTTACCACGCTTCCCATGCTTTTGTAGTCTGGCAAAACAACCCATGAAGAGCTCATGGTTCTGGGTTCACACGTAACAACAATCCATGGTTTAAACAACCCAGAGATCATAACCCAACAACAAACCATGGGTTCTCTTTCTGGGTTGTTTGTGGTTAACAAACCATGGTTTGTTAGCTTGGCTGGGTTGGTGCATCACAACAACCCAGAATTCAACAACCCATGGGTTAAATAAACCATGGGTTAGCATTATATACGAACCAGGTCACTAAGCAGAGTCACCTGAACTGATCTGATCTTTTTGCAGTAGAGTTGGAGACCAAAGACTCATGTTGGTTGTGCCTAACATTCCCCTGAGGAAGGTTTTATATTTAAATGTATTGTGCTGAATAGACATATTTCTGAGCCCCTGAAGGCATTCTCTGTTCTTTTCCTGTGTTTGTTGTCTTCCCTTATTTTTTTCTGATATGAGCAAAATAAACTCTTGGCTCAAACATTTTGGAGCAGAAAAATTTGTGCAGGAAAAAAATTACATACTGAACACCCCTCTAGCTGCTTTCACACATGGCACTAAAAGCATTTTTTATGGTCTTGTATTATAAATTGAATGTATAAATATACATTGGGTAGATTTGAAAGGGTTCTGTTCTGCATTAACAATATTCGTGCATGCCCACAAATAGTACACTAGACACATTCAGTGGCAAACTGCAAATTACAAAACATTTCTGTGTGTATTGAAGCCGCGGCAGCAGTCTTGTCTTTATTTATCTACTATATAAATGTGAATGTTTGTACGTGTGTGTGTGTACGTACGTGCGTCGCATTGGCTCCTACCCAGTTGGACAGATCTGCCCCAAACATGGCACGCATACTCTCCATTATACAGTATTTTTCCATGTATAAGACTATACTTTTTCCTAAAATTGTTAGACTAAAAATTGAGGGTCGTCTTATACACGGAAGTAAGCCAAGGAGAGAACCACACGGTTGCGAAACTGCCCAGTGGGGGGCGTCTTATACATGGGGGCATCTTATAGATGGAAAAATACGGTAGTTGTAGAATCGAGCCTCGCCAGGCAAAACGGGGCCGAAATTGGCCCCGCTCACGCCTGGCGAGGCCTTACCTTTTTCTTCAGGGCGGCTCGCCTCTCCGCGGCGAGCCGCCCGTGCGGCCCGCTCCGGTCCCGTCGCGTCACTTCCGGGACCGGAAATGATGCGATGGGACCCTGCGCAGGCGTGCTGGACCCCTGTGGCGCGTTCTGCGCCTGCGCAGGGGTCCCATCACGTCATTTCCGTTCCCGGAAGTGACACGACAGACCGGAGAAGTTGGTCGGGTCGGGGGGGCGCCCCCGCAGAGAATCGAGTCAGGGGCACGGCGGGCCCCCGACCAGGTTTGGATGCATTGCTGCTCTCTATCACCCAAGGACAAAGACTGGCGGGTTCAAATCTCCAAAAAGCAGGGATTTCATTGTGTGGTCCATGGGGGGGGGGAGGGGATGGACAGGGAAAACATTGTTGCATAGTCCCAGGGGGGGAAGGGAGGGAAGCAGAGATTTCATTGTGTAGTACCGGCGGGGGACACACAGGGAATTCTTCATTGTGTAGTCCCGGGGGAGCTGGGATGTCATTGTGCAGTTCCGGGGGAGCTGGCAGTCCCGGGGGAGCTGTGATTTTGTGTAATCCTGGGGGAGCAGGTAGTCCCGGTGGAGCTGGGATTCCAAGGGATTCCAAACAACGGACAGCTACCTTAAGGAATTTTGAACAAATAGTGCCTATAGGAAAATGACGACCCGTGCAACGCTGGGTAAAAAAAGCTAGTTTTAAAATAAAGCCAGGGGACATTTCAAGTGGAAGAGCAAGTGTGTGGGGAGTGATTATTGGATACTTACGTCTGAGCTCAAGTTGGTATGGGGAAGCCGCTTCAGAAAGTTAGCTAGGACTCTATACACCCAACTGGAAAAAAAGGAAAAGAAATAAAGTTATGGTGATCTCTCAGTTATTAATCATTGCAAGCATTAACAGAGTGGAATAAATCCTAACATCTTAGGTGTTAGCTTAGCTTTCTCCCTAACACATTAACTTTGTGTGTGTGTAGGTGTTATATAGGGGACCATACAGGGCCAAGCTACAGGTTAAATTATTCAGGGTGCAATCCTATGCATGTTTAGACAGAAAAAGTCCTACAACTCCCAGCATTCCCCAGTCAGCCATGTTGGCTGGGGAATGCTGGGAGCAGTACAACTTTTTTTCTGTCTAAACATGCATAGGATTGTGCCCTCAGGCTTTTAAAAAAGCATATTGTAGTTGTTTTTAACTCTGTTATTGTAACTGCTGCTGCTAGCTCTGCTGTTTGTTTTTAATCTGTGGTTTTAAATTTTATATTTATATTGTATTGTATTTTATGGTTTTAACTGTTGTAAACCGCCCAGAGAGCTTTGGCTATTGGGCGGTATAAAAATGTATTAAATAAATAAATAAATAAATATTTAAACCCGCCATTTTTATTTTGAAGGAAAAGCAGCTGTGGGAGATCTTGAGTGTGATCTTGACTGGAGCCTTGCACTAGTTTTCAGCTGAAAATCACCCCTCTCCCAGCTGCTGTTTGTTCCACCCCCCACCCCCCCAAAGGTGCTGTTTACTGCAGGAGCTTTTTTACACGAGGCTCTTTATCCACTGTATCTACTTTCGGTTTTGTCTCAGAACTGAGATCCAAGCACTACACGAAGAGGGTTTCCCTTCCTGCTTTCCCACTACATAACCTCTAGGTGGCACTGTGGCATACTGGAATGGCGCAAATACACAAGTAGGAAAATACCTTTTCTTTCACTTTCAGAAATAATACCGCATTTTCTCTGCTCTAAAAAAACCCTCATGACGTTGTCTAAAGAAGCCGTAAACATACATGAGAAAGGAATGAGGAGTGCAGTATAAATGTCTTGTGTAGAAAAGCTCCGGGCAGCACTTTTGAGGGCAAATACCATCTGTGGAGGAGTGATTTTTTTGGGGTGGGAAACTGGTGCAGCCCCCCACCCCAATCTGGATTGGGAGCACATTCCAGACTGGGGCTCTGAAGCTGCTTACTAATAATTATATCCACTTTCTCACTTACCCAGTATTGTCTGCCCGGATAGGAAGGTCCTACTCTGCATATGGAATTTGTTGAATCTACTGTGCTGAATCACTAGGAGAGGACAGTTCAAGCAACTGCAGCTACAGAGTATTTGAGAGTATCGATTGGGGATTTGATAAGTGTTCCCCGGGTTAAGTGTATATGATGTCTGACATAGCTCTTTAGGGGCAAAATATCTTAACTTTGCTTTGTTGTTGTTGATTTTAGCCCTATCTGGGAATGGCAGGGATTGAAACTGGGACCTTTTGCATGCAATGCATGTGCTCTACCACAAAGCTCCAGCCCTTCTTATCTTTAATGGCCCGCCCCTTCCTCTCTAGGGAGGTTTGCCTGGCACTCCTGTGGCTATCTTTTCACCACCAGGCAAAGAGCATTTTTTAAAAAAAATATTCCAGGTTCTTTAGTTTCAGACTGGTTGAAATGTTTTAGTCCGTCTAAGCCAGTGTGAATGATCAGCTCTTCCTTGTTTATGTATTTATTGATTTACTTTTATCCACTGCTCTGCTGCTATCATTTCCCTCCCTTTTATTCATTAGGTGGTTTTTATGTTTTGCTAGCTGCCTTGGGAGCTCTGTGTGCTTAAGGCGTGGGATATACATTTAAATAAACAAATAAAAATAGATGAAATTAGGAAGCATGCACCATAACGGATGCCATGTTTTCCATGTTCAGCAATGCGTTTCTTTCATCCCAATGCAACCTACTCCCAAGCAAAAATATGCTATGTACTTTGCTTCTATGGGGTGGGTGGGTGGGAGAATGGAGTTCATGCAAGTAATTAGTGTAGTTTTAGGGTAGGGGTACAGAACCACAGGCAGGGGCCAGATTCACCTGCCTGGGGTCCCAATCTGGGCTTCCGGAGTTCCCCAGACAGCCACACTGCTTTCCCCCAACCACCAGTCGTTTGGTGGTCTCCCGGCTTTTGCACAGTCCCCCCCCCGTGATGAAAGGGTTAACATCTAGCGTTGCCAGGCAGAGTGGATGCACCCAGCAACCTATCGGGGCTCGCCTGTAAAAAGTTCTGATGGGGGGGGATGGGGGAGCTCTGTATATATTTGCCTGTGTGGGATGAGAGGAGTTAGAGATGTGAGATGAGAGAAGTGAGTTAGGGAGAAGTGAGTTAGGGGGATTCTAGTCAGTCAGTCAGATCAGAGTCATAAAGTGAATTCAACATAAACTATTGCCTAATGGAAAAGGGGTTGTTCCTGTTTAAAGAAATGTTTTACTTAAGAAAATAAAGAACTATTTGTTGGGTTACTGAAAAGACTGATTGGTAACTGTTTTCCATCCTGAAGCTCACACACCTAGTCACTTGGTACAGCTGCTAAGCGTACACACCACAATAACCAATACAGTCATACCTTGGATTGAGAGCATAATTCGTTCTGGAAACGTGCTTGTGATCCAAAACACTCTTATATCAAAACGAAATCCCCCCCAAAAAAATTTGTACAGAGATTTTTAATTTAAGCCGTACTACAGTACTTGTATTGCAAGAAGTCGCTTGTATATCAAGTTTAAATAAATAAATAAATATTTAAAAATTTGCTTGTCTTGCAAAACGCTCTCAAACCAAGTTACTTGCAATCCAAGGTATTACTGTAATGGAATTTTAACAGAGTTTATCTCCCACAGACAGATTGTCCACTCGGATTTGTCTGGGAGTGAGTGAAGACTTGTGAAAGAGTTGGAACAGGGATAGTTTAAAATAGGGTGAACTAATACCCTGGACAGGACCGGTGCAGGGCAGTTTGGCGCCCCAGGCGAAAAAATATTTAGCGCCCCCCCCCTCCAAAGCAGAAAAAAACAAAACCCTGCGCCGCCACCACCAACTTACCTTCCCCCCCCCGCCCTGGCTGTGGCGGCGGCTGCTGCTGCTGCTGCTGCTTCCTCCTCCTCCTCCTCCTGAAGCGACGCGACGGGACCCCCGCGCTGTTTTTTGCCGGGGGAAACCATGGCAACAGGGCTGTTTAAGCCCTGTTGCCATGGTTCCTCCCGCCAAAACAACGCGGGCGGGGCTCCGGAAGCGACGCGACGAAGGTAGGTGACGGGGGTGGGTGGGGGGGTGACCGGGGGGTTGGGGGGGGTGACGGGGGGAGGCGCAGCGGCAGCGGCAGCGGCAGCGGCAGCGAGCAGGAGGGTGGGGGGAGGCGCAGCGGCAGCGAGCGGGAGGGCGGGGGGAGGCGCAGCGGCAGCGAGCGAGCGGGCAGGCGGGGGGAGGCGCGGCGGCGGCGGCAGGCAGGAGGGTGGGGAGGCGGAGGCCTGTCGGGGGCGGCGCAGCGGCGGCGGAGGCCTGGTGGGGGCGGCACAGCGGCAGCGAAGAGGAGCGCAGCGTTTCCGCGCCCTCTTCAGCCGTGCGCCCTAGGCAACCGCCTAGTTGGCCTAGCGGTAGCGCCGGCCCTGACCCTGGAGCTACCATATCTCAGCCACTGGGTTAGTGAAGAAAGTGAACTAACAGCCAGGTGGTAGTGAGAGAAATAAAAATAAATAACCGGCCACGTTATCGTCAAACCCCCCCCCCCATTCTAAAAGGCTGAGATGCCTCTCCTAAGGCTTAGCTACTGGCAGGAAGAGCTTTGAGCCAAAACATGCTGATATTTTGGCCCTAGCCCTTTTGCCACTACTGGAATGTGGCCCCTGAGAGCTTCTCTGAAATGGAATCAGCCCTCGGGCTGCAACAGATTCAGCACCCCTGTTTTAAGATAATGATGCAAACCACACAATTGGCTTCAGATGCCTGTTTTTCAGACATTGATACTTGAGGTAGGGGGACATCATAAGATGAAATCCTAAAATAGATATGTACATGTCTCACCTGGAAAAATGGCCCTTAAGTCATTGACTAGTTTCTTTTACAGATTAGAAAATATCTTCTTACACCTTACCCGGCTGTTTCATCCAGCTTGATGTCAAGATCATGAACATTTCCCTGGCAGCTTTCAAGAAACAGCATTAGGCGACCTGCCTCATCCCGTGATGCTGATGCAACAGCTGTAATAGATACTCCTGCAATGAAGACCTTCAGTCTTCCACAACTGCTGCTGCTAACAATAAAGCACAGTGAACTCGTTTGAACAGTTTGCTTTCAAGAAAATGGCACTACTGCTGAAGCTTAATGCTCAAAGGGACACTAGTTCTTGTTATCAAGGATAAGGAAATGCATCACCCCTGCTAAAATTTTCAGTAAACCCATCTGTGTTGTATTTATCAGTAACATTTGTATCCTACCCTTTGAAGCAGGGATGGAGAACCTCAGTCCTGGGGGCCAAATCTGGCCTTCCTGGGACCCCAATCTGGCCCTCTGGGGTTCCCCAGATGGCCACACCCCTTCTCCCCAACCCCCAACCCCGATCCTTTGGTGGCTTTCCAGCTTTTGTGCAGTTTTTCCCCCATTCTAAAAGGTTGAAATGCCTCTCCAAAGGCTTAGTCACTGGCTGTAAGAGCTTTAGACTACAATATACTGGCATTCCATTTATTTATTTATTTGGTTCTTTTGCCTTTGGCTCCACCTGCCACTGGAATGTGCCCCCCCCCCCCAAGCTTATCCGAAATTGAATTTGGCCCTGAGGCTGAAAGAGGTTGCCCACCCCTGCTGTAAAGAAAGCAAAGTTCCAGTACTCTGTCCTATGTCTGCCCAATGACTCTTTCTTTCTTTCTTTCTTTCTTTCTTTCTTCCAGCACAGCAAAGAGAGCAGAACAAGACCCTGAACATTGCCTGCCCAGAATACACAAGGGGCATCATGGCAGGGAGGGGAGAGGAACCCAGGAAGTTGCCATATACTGAGTCAGACCAGTGGTCCATCTAGCCCAGTATTGTTGACACAGACTGGCAGCGGCTCTCCAGGGTTTCAGGCAGGATTCCTTCCTAGCCCTAGCTGGAGATGTGCGGGGGTTGAACCTGGGACCTGCTGCATGTGCAAAGCATGTGTTCTACCACTGAGCTATTGTCCCACTAAGAGAGAAACATCTCTTCAGGTTTACACCTTTTAAAGACAGAAACAGGAGGAGATAAGCATCCAAATGCAACGAAAAAAAGGAGAGAACTGGGTTCTCAGGATGCAAAAATCTTTATTAAAGAAGCTCCTTTAATAAAGATTTTTGCATCCTGAGAACCCAGTTCTCTCCTTTTTTTCGTTACACCTTTTAAAACCACCTCCATCAGCTAATCAAAGTGCTAAGGGCTTCTATCATTGCATAACTGGTGGACCTGGCACACAGGATCATATCTGATTAGATGCTTGCCACCTTAGATGCTTGCCACCTGTCCTGGAACCCAACATAAACTTTGGGTAGCTTGAGTATTTTTGCTTGTTTTCTTTTTGTGATGTTTCTTTTTCTCTGACTCACTTATCCTGAACTATTTGATGTATTCTTGAAATAGAAGGCTGGAGTTGATGGAACAGCTTTACTAACTCACAGGGTTGGTTGGTGCCACCATGAGCTTTCTGCTTGTGCCTAAGGGAGATGACTTAGGCCTGCACCTTCCCCCGAGAAAATCCACAAGGCTGGGTGCCCACATACTCAAACTTAGCGTCACTAAACATGGGTGGTGGGTGGTAGCTTTGATTTCTTATGGAAGAAGGCCTGTCCTACTTCATAAGGAAGGTGGGCGCTCTTGTCACTTCATCATATACTCCAAGGAGCTCAGGATAGCATACATAGGGCTATTTACTTTTTTTTTTAAGTGCATGCTACTTGTTTTTATGCAATTAATGTCATGTTTCATTTGGCCCTGACTTTCTGCCCTTGGACTTGGCCAGGACCGATGCACATTTATTTGAATGCATGTAGTTAACATCACGTGTGGCTTGGCCTTCACTATTGTACTCACGAGATCCAGGTCCTTACTCTCCAGTCAGCACTGACAACTGCTGAAGCATCATTAACTAATATTTTAATCCCAGTCCCAGGTATGAGAGACACTGATGTATCTGGGAATTCAACTTTATTGACTCTTATCCTGCAAAACACCAAGGCATGTTAGCTTGCATTGTGTGAAAACCTAGGATCATCATCATCATCATCATCATCATCATCATCATCATCATACCGCTTCCCATTTTAAAAAATCCCAAAGCAGTTTACAGCAAATTGTAAAACAATAGATAATTATAAAAGCACAATAACATTTAGGGGGGCAATCCTATGCCCCTCTGACTTTGTCTGGAGGGGCATAGGAATCCCCTTACACGGCACGGCACCCTCGTAAATCCCTTACGATGGCACAGCGTTGCGGAGCACCCACCCACCCCCACCTCGTATGTGGCATGGTTTCTTCTGTGCTGGAAGGGAACCGAGCATGGAAGACCGTGCTTGGTTCTCCCTTGGGGGTGGGGCGTTTCTGGGGGTGGGGCGGGGCGAGGCTCCACCGAATTACAAAGAATCCAGGCAGCGCCTCAGCTTCTCCTCCGGAGGAGGAGGGAGGAAACATTTAGAGGCCAAAATCAGCCATCTAGATATTTTCCAGGGTGAGGGGAGCGCGGATCCTCGGATCCTCCGTGCTCCTTCCACCCTGGATAGGATGCCCGCAATCCGTAGAGTTCAGTGGGTTGCAGGCAGCCTAATTGGTTGTGCTGTTAGACAAGTTAATGGTTGGGGAAAAAGCCAGGGTAAACAAGCACGTTTTTAATTATTGTCAAAAGCATATGATCATTGATGCCTGACATATCGCAGATGGGAAGTCATTCCAGAGGGAGGGTGCAACCACAGAGAAGGCCTCTTGCTGCCAGATGGACCTCTGCAGGATGTGGCATGGACAGCAAGGTCCGCCCTGAAGATGGTAGTGGTCTAACAGGTCTATGTAGGTATTGATAGGGTTGGGTTGCACGGCTGGCATCAAGGGTAGGCATGGTCGGGCACCTGCTGAAGTCCTACACCCTAGCAGGGGCCCACTGACAACAAGAGTCGCCTGGACTTGTTCCTTTTCGTCATTGCAACCTGCTCGTTCTCTTGTCTCTTCTCTGTGAGGAGGAGGAGGAGGAGGAGGAGGAGGAGGAGCAGTAGATGCCACTGCCTACTTGCTCCTTGGCTCTCAAGTGAGCAAGCAAGTGGTGAGGAAGAGGATGAGGAGCAAAGCACCTGGCGACAATGACCGTGAGAAGGTAGACTGACTCACTGACGGAGGGGGGCCATTGGGAGTGCCTTGCCCAAGGGCCCTCAAAAACTAGTGGCAGCACTGTTGGGTTGAGCTGAAGGTGGATCTTGCTCCGCCAATTTCTGGTAGACCACCGAGCGCCTGCTGGTTTCATTTCATACATTTGTAGACTGCCCTTCTTCCATCCTGGAACTCAAGAGGGCAAGGGGCATACATGCGGCTCCCAGGTGGTCACCTATCCAGGCACTGACCAGACCAAGACCTGCTTAGCTTCAGCTAGGGTTTCAGCTGGGATTCTTAAAAATAACGCTGTATTAGATGAACTGTGATCTGATCCAGTAAGGTTCTTCTTATGTTATTAAGCAACAGTGAATATTTGCACAACACAGAGCAATTATGCTGTAGGAGTTCATGTAGGTAATTGGGGTCATTTTAGGGTAGCCTTCCCCATCCTGGTGCCCTCGAGATGTTTTGGACTTCAACTCCCATCAACCACAGCCGGCATGGCCAATGGACAGGAGTGCTATAAGTTGGAGGGCACCAGGTTGGGGAAGGTTAGTTAAAGGGAAGCACATTTTAGTCCCATTTATTTATACAGAAGAGAAAGCAATCAAATAGATTCAGGCAGCAAGCCTAAACACAGTTCCACTGAACTCAATCGGGTTGATATATGAATAAATAGGATTGCACTGTTAAAACACTGTTAGAGCTTAGGGTCAAACCTAAGAAGGTTTACTTAGAAGTAAGTTATACTGGGTATAACTTACTTCTAAGTTATACATGAACTCCTACAGCATAATTGCCCCTAAGTTATACATGAACTCCTACAGCATAATTGCCCAATGGTGCCTTTGCACAAACGGAAAGTGCTCATGCTTCCGCATAGTGGGGCATCCAATTTTCTTCACCAGCCTCCCCTGTCTACTGTAGCCCTCTGTCTGCACCATATCCCATATGTTCCAGAGGGTCCCTGAACTTCAGGAGCAGCTTTTCAGGTTGAAATGCGGCTGCAGTGGGGGTGGGATCTGGAAAAACCAGGTGCCCCCCCCTTGTGCGAGCAGCAGTGCTTCTGCTAGTGCAAGGTTGCAACTGGATGCAACCCACTGAGTTCAACTGCAGTCTCCGATGTGTTTGTTTTTTAACGCTACAGATACCAAGTCTAAACGATCCCATGGAAGAATCCTTTTCTGTTCCTCTAATGTTTATAAGCGGGTGGTGATTTGCTTGAATTTGTTCCTGTTTGAAATTATTAAACAGCTATACTGTATGACCTGTTTGCAAGCCTTAAGTTGTATTTTTTTTTAATGAATTCACTCTTCCATTTCAAGTATTTACTACTCTTTTCAGTTCTGTAGTTGTAACCAGGACATAGACAAGAGATACAGGCATCCTTTGCAATAATCATACGTGGCTTGAAATATGTGGTGGGGAGGGGGAAACACAATGTTTGATGACTGATTTCTTTTCATTAGTTCTTTCTTTGACAGCAAGATAGCATACAGGGTGTGTGGTTAGTGGGCACAATCCCGCAATAGACCAGCCTTCCCCAACCTGGCTCCTTACAGATGTGTTGGACTACAACTCCCATTATCCCCAGACAAGCAGGGAGATTATGGGAGTTGTAGTCCAACACATCTGGAGGGCACCAGGTTGGGAAAGGCTGGAATAGAAGATATGAAGTGAGATCATTCATTGTGTCTGACTTCTAAAAGTGTCGACCGTGTGTGTTAGGTTGCCTTCTGTGGGTTTTGCTATAACTGACAGAGTCAATAAAGCAGAACCAATTGACGTGGAGGGAGTCTGAGTCTTGCTGTCTTCTATATTCCTGCAGTTGTTCGGTAAGTTTTCCAGAGAGGATAATGTCCCACAAGTAATTTATACCATAGTTCTATATGTACATTTGTGTCTGCTTTCCAATTTTTTGCCAATACCTGGCATGCTGCTACCATCACATGCTTAATGCTTTAGATGTCTGGTTTTCATTTGCTCCATAAAATAGTGACAATAAAGTGAGTTTAGGGTCAGGTTGTATTTGGATTTTCACTATATATATAAAAGAAGAAGTCCTGACTGACTGACTGACTCATCAACGCCCAGCTCAAACAGTTTAATCTAGGAACGTGAAATTTTGAAGGAACATTGTTTTTATGACGTAGACACCCACTAAGGAAGGATTTTTGGAAATTCCATCCCTAAGGGGGTGAAAAAAGGGGGCAAAATCGCCCCACTTCCATATCTCCTATGGGCAAAACAACAGGGGAGCAGTTATGCAAATCGGCCTCACCTCATAATTGCTGCAGGAGCCAATAGCAGCAGTTATGCAAATAGCCCATATGACACTTAGAATGTTTGTATGAATTCCTGCATGGGCCAATAGGAGTGGGTATGCAAATCTCCCCTAAGCCATTTAGAATGTTCTCTAAGGGAGTGAACAGGGAGGGAAACTTTTTAAATGACTGAATAACTGTTGTGTGTGGGGCGTCGTCGCATAGGCTCCATCACATTTTGACGGATCTACCCCAAACTTGGCACGGTCACTCTTCATCACCTGTAGACTCTCAGGATTAACCTGGTTTTTCATTAAGATCAAATATTTCTGTCAGAAAAGATTTCTGCTGCCAGCACCAATTGTGCCAAATCCTAAAATCCACGCAAGCGAAGCCACGGGCAACAGCTAGTTAGAAATATAGGAAGCTGCCTAACTGATCTAGCCCAGTATTGTCAACACTGAGTGACAGTGGCTCTCCAGGGTTTCAGGCAGGAGTTTTTCCTTCCTTACCTGGAGATGCCGGGGGACTAACCTGGGACCTTCTGCATGCAAAGCAAGTGCTCTACCTCTGAGCCACAGCCCATCACACCGTGGGATTCAATTCACCACACTGAACTATAATCACAAAAGACCACAATCAAATGATGTAAAATACCTACCTAAGTTTCGCATTCATGTGATGAACTGCTCTCTCTGATGTCCGCCCGACTGTAGTAATTGTAGTTTCTGGGGTTTTTTTGGTTTTTTTTTTAAATTGTTAATACATCTTTATTTACTGTATTTATTTATAAACAACTTTAATTTATTTTTTTTTTTAAAATAGAAGATATGAAGAAGGCTGAACTAAGGGGTAATTCATATTTAATCCTGCAGGTGAACTGGACAGGAAGAAATAAAAGACGCAGAACCTGCAGGGAGGGAGGTATACTAATGAACATTTCAAGGAGACCTTCACTGAACATGACTTACACGTGAATGAACATTATGGAAGG
The DNA here is from genome assembly GCA_021292165.1 of Shinisaurus crocodilurus. Taxonomy (NCBI): domain Eukaryota; kingdom Metazoa; phylum Chordata; class Lepidosauria; order Squamata; family Shinisauridae; genus Shinisaurus; species Shinisaurus crocodilurus. The sequence goes on along the minus strand of CM037879.1, from coordinate 260,675,163 downwards.
ATCTTGGTGCTGGGTAAGGATATTGCTGGATAGGAATAGAGTTATATGTGCTGTGTGTGCAACCCAGTCAAGTTTTCAACAGCCCTTGGGAAAGACACCCTCAGTGGGGCCCCTCCCTTAGTAAGTCTATCTTCTCACCGCCGTGGTCACCAGCTCCTGTTGTTCCTCCTCCTCCTCTTCCTTACCCCTGCTACCACCCGCTTGCCCAGTAGACAGAGCCAGCATGCAGGAAAGCAGTGGCATCTACCGTTTCTCCTTCTCTTTTGTCTGGACCAGAGTGAGAGACAGGTGAACAAGCAGGTTGCAGTGGTGAAGAGGAGGAGCAAGTCCAGGGAGTTCTTGTCCGCGGGGCCTCTGCTGGGCTGTGTGGGGCCCCTGCAGGAGCCCAACCGTGCTTACCCTTGACGCTGGCCCTGGTGGAACCAAACCATCCTTTTTATTCTGCTCTCAGCAGATGGCTGAAAAGCAATACCTCAGGAATGCTAAAGGGCCCTATTGTAGAAGCAACCTTACTTACTTTGAAATAGTGTAGTTCAGTCCAGTAAATCTAGATGTTTCTTGCCCGCTTATGTCCCGAAAGATTTCTTCCTTTAATCTTTGCGTCAGGAGCTTTATTCCAAACTGTGTGCCTACAAGAGCACAGAATCTATTTCACTTTCCCCCTCCCACTTTTAGTTGGCTGGAAAGATGTATAGAATACAGAAGATACAAATTAGATTTTGAAATCTTCCCCCCTTCCGCCTGCGCTTTCATTCCGCAGATCAGGTTGGAATGGTTGCTAGGAGTGACTTTGTTCATCTAAGGCTAACACCTCAGAGCCAGAGCCAGTGTGGTGTAGTGGTCAGAGTGTTGGACTAGGACTCGGGAGATCCGGGTTCTAGTCCCCGCTCGGCCATGAAGCTCACTGGGTGACTTTGGGCCAGTCACTGACTCTCAGCCTAACCTACCACACAGGGTTGTTGTGAGGATAAAATGGAGAGGAGGAGGATCATGTAAGCCACCTTGGGTTCCTTACAGGAAAAAAAGCAGGATATAAATATAATAAATAAATAAATAAATAAATAATGCAGAGGCGTTTCTACCTCCCAGACAGGTCTAACCTTGCTGATCCGTGCGTCTGCCACTTCCAGGTTTGACTACTGCAACATGCTTTGTGAGGCAGCCCTTGAAGATGACTCAGAAGCTTCAACTGATGCAGCACTTAACAGGCACTGAGAGGCACGCATTATTCTGTCAGTTACACTAGTTACCAATTTACTTCTGGATCTAAGAAGAACTGAAGTGCTTTTCTTTAGCCTTTAAAACCTTTCGTGTCCTGGGACCATCATACCACAAGCACAAGGATCATCTCTCCCTATACTCACAGTCAACAGGTTTTGTTGCCCATTCCAGGGTAGGACAAGGTGCCAAGCTGCCTCAGTTATGGCTCAAAACCTATGGAACCTACCTCACAGGGTTGTTGTGAGGGTAAAGTGGAGAGGAGGAGGAGGATTATGTAAGCTGCCTTGGGTTCCTTGCAGGGGAAAAAAAGGCGGGGTATAAATATAATAAATAAATAAATGAACTTTCTCCCTTAAAGAACCATGGGCACAGTCTAATGGGGCGCTTATGCCCCTGCCGAATCTCTTACTCCCCGCCAATTCCGTTACACAAGCGGCCACCACCACTTACACGACGGCAGTTTAACACTTCTGGAGCGACCCAAAATGACCAGAATTGCTCGTTTCAGGAAGGAGGCAGGTTGGCAGAGGTCGCATAAGGGAGCTTCCGCGACCTGCCTCCTTCCAGAAACAAGCGTTTCCCGCTCGTTTCAGGGCTTCCCTTAGGAAGCGCTAAATCTCCCTTGCGTAAGTGGTGGGTCCTGCTTGCGCAACAGAATTGGGGAGACCCACCACTTGTGGAAGGGAATCGGTGGGGTGGAAAGGAATCGGTTGGGACATAAGCGCCCTGTTAGATTCTGCCCCCTTTTAAAATCATTTTCTGGACTTCCATTTCTCTCTCTTTCTCTGCTAAGGTGGCCATACATCCTGCTTTACAGATGACAGTCCTCTTTTTGAAGGGCTGCTATTTGAAGACATCCTCTGTCTGAAGGGCTGTCCTGTCCAGTTCCAGTTTAGAGATAACAAACCATATGAACTGTTGCCCATCAATTGTTAGCAGCACCAGAATAGCAGACTGAACAGGAGGCGGGAACGCAGGTGGTCACTCGGTCACAGTTTACCACAGTATGGTGAGATTCATGTATTGTCTATTTAAATTATAATAATTATTTCTCAATTTGCATCTTTACATATAAATTAGCATATGCAAATATTATGTAAATCATTGTCCTCTTTTGTGGTGATGCATTTTCTCTTTTTTTTGGCAATTCATAAGTGGCCACCCTATCTCCCCAACCCCCTTTTCCTCCCTGCTGAGGAGGAGACTGTCAAGTTAGGGAAGGATCACTCGTCACTCTTCCCAGAGGGCTTTTAAAATTAGCCTGAGGGCTGCATGAAATTGGGCTGAGGGCTGCAGGTTGCCCATCCCTTCTTAAAGAGGTTAAACGAGTGACCTCTTTATTGAGCTTTGGGAGAGACTGTGTAAACTCTACATCTTTTGTAAAGCCTTTGGCTGAATTGTTTCTCCCCACCCCACCCTCTGGCATCTCTTTTAACCTGTAAGCAGGGCTGGCTCCATGTTTGAGGTAGCCCTGGGCAAGTGTGCTCTGGTGGGCCACCACCTCATCTGTCAGTGAGCCCTGTGGGCTTACCTGGCTGTGGCAGCAGCGCTCCTAGCAACGCTGAGTGGTTGCTAGCCACCTTTTAAATTTCCCACAATGCCCCAGAGTGACGCTAAGTCAGGGGCATTGTGGGAAATTAAAAGGGTGGCTAGATGCAACCACCAGCACTGCTCAGATAATTGCTGGGCCAGAAAAAAAAAAATCAAGTGGGGTCCAGGGCAAGCATCAGCAGGGGACCCTGGCAGTTGCCCAAAGCTGCCACATGCTGGCACCAGCTCTGCCTATATTGGGGAGGGGTCACAGTTCAGTGGTAGAGTGCATGTTTTGCATGCAGAAGATCCTGGGTTCAATCCCCGGCATCTCCAGGTAGGGCTGAGAAAAATTCCTGCCTGAAACTCTGGAGAGCCACTGCCAATCGGTGTCAACAATTCTGGGCTAGATAAACCAATGATCTGACTAAGTAGGTATACTATAAGGCAGCCCATCAGGGCCTGCTCCTGTTGGACTGCCCTCCCCCCAGGGCTAACTGACGCTCTGTTTTTTGTTGGATTTTTTTTTTATTTAATTAGGCTGCTGTACATTGCTCAGAGTGGCCAGATGACTGGCCAGATGGGCGATTCAAAAATAGAATAAATAAATAAATAAATAAATAAATAAATGTTCGTTTTATATTAGGATATATATTATTTACGGTATAGTTGTGGTTTGGTTGCTGTTTTTACTGTTGTGAACCACCTTGATTTGCCAGGAAAAGTGATATAAAAGCATTTGAAACAAACAAGCAAGCAAGCAAATACTTTCCCCCTTCTTTGTTCTTGGAGTAGCTCCTTCTATCTTTGGTTTTCTTTTAATTTTTGTATTTCAATGACCCGTAACAGGCACAATGCAATTATAATTCTGAATCTTTCAAACTCACCGTAGTCCAAACCTTTCTGTGTGAGCTTCACTTTGATGCCAGGTTTTGCATCAAGGCACAGGCAGAACAGGCTCAACAGGAGTGAAAAGCCACAATGCTTCATTATCTCTCTCTTTTTATTTCTTCACAGTAACCTGTTAAAACACGTTTGACTAAATATGCTAAATTGACTTCTTTCCCCCCTTTTTTAAATCACTACCTAATGATGCCGACAGCAATAACAACACCCTCTCCATGGCTACTCATTGTTTGGATATAGATATTACTAACCAACCCCCATAGGATACTTCGGATTCCCAGCTCTGAGGTCAGAGACAGCGCTCTGACCTCAGAGCTGGGAATAGGAGCTCCACCCCCCACCCCACCCCTTCGCAGCCAGCATAGAAACAACCGCACTGGCTGCTCTCCAAGGTCGGGAAAGCAACCTCGGAGAGGGGGGAAAGGGGGCAGTTTGGGGGCCAGGGAGGAGAGGAGACTGGAGTGGCCAGGATACCTGATATCCTGAAGCAGCTCCAGTCTCCTTCCCTCCCCCTCCGAAATGCCATCACTAGATGGCTGAAAATGTCCATCTGGCAAAAATGCAGAGCAGGAGGAGCAGGAAGGCAAAAATCACCTTCACTACTCCTCCCGCTCTGCATCGGATGAGCGTGAGCCTCCAAATTTGGGGGCTTACACTCATCTCTATAGGATTGCGCCCTCACTCTCACACAGAAAATTCTCTCTCTCTCTCTCTCTCTCTCTCTCTCTCTCTCTCTCACACACACACACACACACACACACACACACACACGGTATCTTTTCAAATGGTGACTACTCTCTAGTAGTCAAAGTGCTCCACAAATGTTAATTAACAATAGAAGAATAAATTATAAACCTGTGCAAATCAGTTGGCTGTTTCATTACCTAGTGTTTTCAGGACTCTACAGTGAATTACATATGTCTCCCAGGTGTGTACCTTTGTCAGACAATATTAATGTTCCATTCACTAGTTCATGACAAACTGGCCTTACATTTAGAACAAATATTCAGCTGTGAGAAACCAACTACAGTTTGCTACACAATGAGCCCCATTTTGCCATCAGCTGCTGAAAAACTACGGTCTTGGTTTGTACATTCCAGACCTGCCCACCTTCTGTTCTGCTCCCCAAATAAGCAAGAACAAGTACTTTCCTGGAAGTCAAGGGTCCTCCCCCACAATTTCAGTTGTTTTTCACCAATCAACTCACCCACCCAGAAGTTATGGAAATAATCAGTGGCCATCATTACCTCAGTTCTGTCAAGCTGTATCTTCATGAGCACTGGATCATGAATCTTACCTCCAGCACAAATCACCTAGTTCATAACCAGCTGGGCTAGAAACCTGCAGAACTGAACATAATCTGGGAAGAAACCTTTATATACTATGTTCAAACTAAACATTAACTATTTCTTACAATGCACACAATTGTTCTGAGAGTCAAATGACTTACATTCCTGAAAAGGATAAAAGATGACTCCTTTATTTCTATCTTTGTAGACTTCTCTCCTTTGGAAGCCATTGCCAGTGGTGGAGATCTAAGTCAGACCCCTTCCTATATGTCCAATGCTTTATGGTCTTTGCAGGGCCCCGTTAAATAAAACATAAAGTAACTGCTTTCCTTTTTAATCACACTGTTCGATGGTGCAGAATGAAGCCTCCAAAATGTCTTCATTCCTCATTTTATTCAGTTGTTATAGCAAAACCAGCTAACCCCTTTTCTCCACCACAGTTGAGGTGATCTACCATGAAAGAAAAGGTCACATTCTTCTGCAGCAGACCAGCCTGCAAAGTGAACCGACATTTTCTGCTTTCTGTTGATCTTCCAAAGATGCCTGTCACTCCAAATTCTGATACCCATTTCTTCCCTTCTTTCTCCATGTTTTTAACAGCTTTGATTTGTAAAACAATGGAAACTCAACAGGGGAACAATGGTTTTAGTCTGTTTCAAACTTTTAAAGGTTTTATATTATGTTCTATTACATTGTATTTTAGGGTTTTAATTTTTGTGAACTGCCCAGAAAGCTTTGGCTATTGGGCAGTATAGAAATATAATAATAAATAAATAAAATAAATTAGGCAACCAAGAAAGAAAAAGAGTGCTGGGCAGAGCAACCCTATGGCTCTCTAGACAGCTTTTAGGGGACTATAGGATAGTTCAGATTCCCAGATCCAAGATTGGAGAAAGAGCTCCAACCTTGCAGCTGGGGATCCGCGCTTGGATCTCCCTCCCACAACTCATAAGAGGAACCTTGAAGAAGGGGTAAAGGGGGCGCTCCAGGGGGCAGAGACCGGGGCTACCAGCATACCTAACCACATATCCTGACGGCGCTCCAGTCTCCCCCCCCCCCCCATGAAGCACCACAGCTGGAGGCTTATATGAGCATCCCGATTGGATTGCGCCCTTATACGATAAAGAGATCTGCTCAAGCTTTTGAAATTAGCAGGAGGGGAAACATCCAGTATGAATGGCCAGGAACCTGACGGTGGTTGTTAAAAGCCAGTGAATTATATATTGAGGTCTTGATGAAGTCTTGATGAATAAGACTTACAGCATGACCATAAATTCTGGAGCCAGACCAGAGTCACACTTTTTGATGGCTAGTGTTAAGCTTGTAAAAACAGGGTGTTTGGGCATAATTTTTATCCTCCATTATTTTTCTGAATATTATAGGCGCAAATAGGACCTGCTCCTGCTGCAATAAACCGTTGCAGTGCGGTGGTCCTTTTCATGGTTGGCTGGCTAGAACCCTGCCCTTTCACAGTTTGTTTATTAAACGTACACTCGCCTGATGCAACAAATATGGGGGTGCAACTGAGCCTTCATATTTTATCCTGCTTCCCACCCCCTCTCCAAATTGCTCAAAGCAGTGTTGGCGCCTAGTTCTCCTTCCCCTCACCCAGGGAGGATTAATACAAGTGGAAAGAAATTCTTGGACATCCCTAAATTATTAAAAAGCCCCAACCCAATTCCGTTAATGAGCAAATGATGGAAAGAAAGATGCCTGACAATCCATGAAACACAGGCTGAACAGATGTAACAAAATCCGTACATCCCTATAAAAAAATCTGATCCAGGACTATTCTGGCCGCTGAATAAATTACACAGGCCCAACCACTCATTCAGGCTTCTACTGCAAAACTGAAACTGTTTCTCGCAGTTCACTCACAGGACCTGCCCATTCTGTCTTAAAGAGACATAACACAACAAGCACAACTTTGTCTGTCCACTAATCCTAGTGATAGGAACCAATGTGCTGGCGACTGCCAGCCTTGACAGGTCCTAGGGCAATTCGCTCCTTTTCTTTCCTCCCTCTGCACCCTTGACCAAACCCGGGAAAAGGATGGTGTGTGCTTTTAAAAATGTTCAGATAACTTAGCAGTCCATGCAAAAGCAGACATCAAAAGAATCAATAGGGAACCCCCCCCCCCCGAGGTTTTGAGCAAGAACCAAAGCCTGCAGTCTTATGCACACAAGCCTGGGACGTCCTTCCACCCTGAACAAACCTACTTTCCGAAGCAATGCCTTCCAAAGCCCTTGGTGGGACCGACACATTTTAATCAAGGTAGAAAAAAATTGCCCTCGTTTTTTGCTTGTAAAGAGAAAGAAGTATATTTAAAAGGAATATTTAAGTAGGATGGGAAGGAGATAGACCTGTGTAAACCGCTTACTTTGGTTAATCAAAATAACCGTTATCTTGCACCTGCAGCAAGACAGGGATAGCATAAAAGAAATGCAGATACAGTAGAGAATTGGCTCTCGTGACATACAGGGGACCCAGGGAGGCCTGTGTGCAAAAAGATATCTCGGCGTATGGTGCGTTGGTGGCAGGGGTATGGCAGAGCTGGATCATGGTGGAAAATAAAGGGTAGAGAGACTAAGAGATTGAAGAATAGAGAGATTAAGAATTTAATGCAGATATTACCATCTCTAGGCACACACAGCAGAGGCAAGACCGTTCTTCAGGGGCAGGGTTGCTTGGATTAGGATGCCTTCTGCTTCAACAGGCTTTGAGTGACCTGAGCAATTTGGGAGTATGGGATTGGGAAGGTGGACTTTTAGTGATCTACCCTGCCCTGACTATACTGATGGTACAAAATAAGACACAACAGACGGCAGAGGAACAAGGAAGACAGGTGAGGAGCTAAGTGAGATTAGGGTCTAGCAAGACTGGAACAAGATCCACAAATTGGGTCCTCCTCTGATAGTCATTCTGGCAGAAATTGAGCCCAGGCATAGTTTGAATGTGGAGATTGTAATCTGGCAAAACTTGAATGAGGCTTCTCAGGTTTACTCATATAGGGTCTGCTTGCCTAGAGGAAGGGTTTTCTTAAACAATAGTGATAGCTAAGAAGATCAGCTCTCTCCAGCCATGCTACTCAGAATGGAAGAGACATGCAGATAAGGGTGAATTCGTCAACAGGATTAATTCTTTTTTTTTTTTTAATTTTTTTAAATTTAAAATAATGAATACAACAACAAAAAATACAACATAAACATTGTGCACCCCCCCCCTCTTGGGACCAAGTTATATTTCTCACCCCAATTTTTTTTTTTTTTTTGTATGTGTATATATACAAGCTATTATTCTATATTCCAAAAATATAACAAATCTTGACAAGGTTTGTTCCCCCTCCCCTTTACCAACACATAATCCAAAAATTTGCCCCAAATGTTCACAAAGGTGTCTTTCTCCAATTGTCCTTTTTGACACTTAATATTACAAGTTAATTTATCATTTAACGCGATATCCCATACCTCTGTATACCATTCATTAATTGAAAACACATGTTGAACCTTCCAATTCCTGGCTATCATTAATTTTGCTGCTGTTAACAAATTCACAATCAATTCTTTTGTATTTTTTAAACAAACTAACTTTTCTGTAATTGTTAACAATGCTAATTTTGGGCAGACTTCTAATTCCATTCCAATTATTTCTGATATTTCTGCAAATACTTTCTGCCAAAATTCCAGAACATTTTTACAGCTCCACCACATGTGGGCATACGTACCTTTTACATTACATCCTCTCCAACACAATGCGGAGCAATTTTTATCTATCCAATTTAATCTTACTGGAGTGAAATACCATCTCCATACCACTTTATAAAAGTTCTCTTTTATCCTAGTTGACATAACTCTTACAATACGCCTATCCCAAATATTTTTCCAACTTTGTTTCGATATTTCCTCATCAAATTCATTATCCCATAACACTTTAAGAGAATCTTTATGCTCTTCTTCATTTTGTAACATCGTATATAAAGCCTTTGTTGTGCCTCTTGTTGAAACATTACCTTCTATAGCTTCTCTAGTCAAAACTATCTTTTCAAAATTGGTTAGTTCTCTTTCGCTGTCCATTCTTGTCCTCCACTTCTTTAACCACAGTTCCAATTGCATTGAATTTAACCATGATATTCTCTCTCTTCCTACTATTTCTATTATATGTTCTCTAGTCTTCAATTTTTCCACCCAATCCATTAATTTAATCACCTTTTTTCTCCTTAATATAGCTTCTAGGGATCAATTCTATTGCCAGAATCAGGATGACGTACTTTTATCGCGCTACATGTAATTGGCTTACCTAGTGCCAGAATGGTTGTGTTATCAGCAACAACTGCACTGCGAATGACCACTGTTAATAATTTCCAGAGGGTAGCCATGTTAGTCTATTTCAGTAAAAGCAACAAAGAGCCCTGCGGTACCTTAAATAATAATAAATTTATTTTGGCATAAGCTTTCATAGGCTATAGCCCACTTCATCAGGTGCATGGAGTATTATGGAGAGTTTCAGGCATATGTGGGTGAGGGGAAATCCTAAATAAATTCATGAGTTATGCTGACTCCACTAGTGCCCTGCAGTGGAGCCATGCTGTCCTTTGGTGCAGCTGCTATTGAAATTGAGAGAAGATAGAAGAGTCCACTGGGCCCATCACATGAGCTTTTCAGTGCTGCCTGGCTGCCTGCCTGGCACTGGCAGCTGGCGTGGGTGGTGGCTCAGCCGACTCCACAAGGAAATCCAGAGGGGACTTGAGCTTCACAGCCCCCCTGAACTTTACACCCATGTAGCTTGGTGCCCTCCCAATGCGTTGGACTATTGCCACGTTGGCTGGGGCTGATGGGAGTTGTCATTCAACACAACTGCTTGGGGAAGGCTGGTTTAGGCAGATTTAGCCAAACAGAAGCCAACACCCCCCAAGAGAGGAGTTACATCAGTGTGGTTAAAATCTGCTCAAACTGTGGAAGGAGCCATTCACACAAATAGTTTTCCACATTGAACAATTTCAGTGTATGAAATTGCCTTATACTGAGCCAGAATGACTGGTCTATCTAGGCCACTGTTACCCACTACTCTGACTGGCAGCTATTGTCCAAGATCTTAGACTTAAGTCTTCTCCATCACCTGCTACCTACAAGCCATGGCTTGCTAACCACAAACAACCCATGAAGAGAGCCCATGGCTTGTCGCTGGGTTGTGAACTGTGTGTTGTTCACCATGGTTTGTTACCTTGGCTGGATTCATACAACACGATAACCTCCGTTTCAACAACAACCCATGGTTCAATGACAACCCACACTCAACCCTTGAGTGTGGGTTATTGTGTTGTCTGAACCCAGTCAGTGTGTCTGTCCCACGATTTACATTTATGATGATGAAACAAGCCAGCACGGTAAATCTGTAGGGAGAAAGGACTATGTGCAACAGAATGAAGAGGTTACATCATTAAGCTCTGCACATGGAGACAGTTCATTCCAAGTGGCGTACTTCATGGTTGCTGTTTTAATCTGTTCAAGCCATCCATAGATGCTGCTATATCTAGTCACTGTTAATTGCCTGACTTCATGTCTGGATTCCAACTCTTTGGTCTTCTGAGACAACTGCTCTCTCAGAGCATTCTCAGCATGATATGGGGAAATAGCTCACCAAAAATGTGCTAAATAGTGCAGAGGATTGTTGCTACTCTGGATGTTTTGGCACTCTGGTTGGTATTGAACCAATGCTCCTCTTCCTGGTCTATGTGGACTAAACAATAATCACGCGATAGGGGTCAGGTGAGTCCCTCTGGGCATTGCAGGAGTCAGGCATGCCGATTGCTCATACCTATTGCTGGCAAAAAGCCTTTGTCTGGATTCTGGAAGAACCTTTAACACGTACACCATACACGCACAATGGGTCCCTGATGGCGGAGACTTTTAAGTATTAGTACAATGACAAATGATAAGGCAATCACAGAGCCTGGCTGTATGTGTGAGTCCTGAATGGGAACGTCCGTCATGGGCCACAGACTAACCCCTTGTCTAATCTTTAGAGATGAAGCTGATGACAGGGTCATACGTAAGGGCTGTGCTCTTCATTGCTGAGTGCTGAGACAGAGGCTGGCCCAAACAGGAAAGGTTGAGGGTTCAAGGAGCCAGAAGCAGAGGTATAGTCCAAAAAAGGCCAATGTTGAGGATCAAATATCTTATGCCTCCTCCCTGGCACAGGCACACCAGCATGAAGAAGAGGGGTGCAGAACCTCTTTCAGTCCGAGGGTCAAATTTCATTTTGGAGAAGCTCTTGGGGGCTGCATTCCAGTAGTGTGCAGTGCTGAGGATAAAGGGGGCTGGGTGGAAACCCACCAAATACCAGCATATTGTAGCTTAAAACTCTTACTGCCAATAACTAAGCCTTAGGAGAGGCATTTCAACCTTTTAGAATGGGGAGAAAAATTACCAAAATCCGGGACTGGTGCTTGGGCGAAAGGGGCGTGGCCTTTAAGGGAACCCCGCGGGCCAGATTGGAACCCCTTGAGGGCTGGATTTGGCCCCTGGGTTTGAGGTTCTGCACCCTTGATGTGGAAGTTCCATTTGCTAGCTTTTGTGCAAGGCTGTAGCATTCACATTGAACCAAAGGAGTACTTCTGCACATGCTTTCTTCCTTTAAAATAAAATGAAATGAAAAACTCTGGGCTTGCAATAAATGAGAGAGAATATTAAGGACTAAGCACTTCTACAGACTTTAATAGTAATGATTAGAGGAATTCTGAGATCCCAAAATTTGAGGTGTGGTTCTTTAGTCTAGTGGCCATACCCACACAATGTTTTTCAATGGTACCCGGAAGGTTCCGCATTCTAAATCCATCCACCCCCACCCCCCGCCCCATTTCTCACTTCAAAAGGCAAGCCAGAGACTTCTTTAAACAAGTCTTAGCTGATCCTCCAGAGGGCTGAGTGAGTCCCCCAATCATCCAGATTTTGTATTGCATGTAAAAGTGGAAATCAACTACTGCAGTGTTTTTAGATAATTGCACTGTTTTACTTTGGCATAGTTTGAATGTGGTTTTACTTTGGTTTTACTTTGTACTGCACTGTTTTACCCCTTGCTGCTGATGGTATTTTGTGCTATTTTATTATCACTTTATTGTAATTTTGATTGTGATTTTGTATTGTTATGTTTTTAATTTACCTGTACACTACCCAGAGAACTTCGGTTATAGGGCAGTCTAAAAATGTAATAAATAAAAGGTATTAAGAATTTGATTTCCACCTTACAGAACCAGTTTCTCATAAAGCATAATTATGTCATGTCACTGGAGGCTGTGAGAAATTTGAACCTCAAAGCATTTATCTGAGCAAAGATTAACCAACGGGGGGGGGGGGGGATCATTTCAGTTTCTCAGAGTGCTCTGCTGCTGACCTGAAAGTTGCAATTCTTCAATGAAGAAATTTCAGAGGAAGACTCCAGCATGGAATGCCTAAATTAGAAATTATCAAGGAGTCTGTTTCAGCTTGAATCGAGAAAATGGTTTCCTGTCCCACTGCAGGTGTTTATTAACACAGCAATGCTAAGATGATTGTGTTATCACCAATTACTGATGTTACGAACGGTCAATCTCTTGTATACATTTAAGTTTTACACAGAACTGTCTCAGACTACAGTAATACCTTGGATTGCAAGTAACTTGGTTTGAGAGCGTTTTGCAAGACAAGCAAATTTTTAAATATTTATTTAAATTTTTTTGACTTGATAGACAAGCGACGTCTTGCAATACAAGTACTGTAGTATGGCTTAAATTAAAAATCTCTGTACAATTTTTTTTAGGGGAATTTCGTTTTGATATAAGAGTGTTTTGGATTACAAGCACGTTTCTGGAACGAATTATGCTCTCAATCCAAGGCATGACTGTATACTTTTTGAATTTCATGGCCACTGCTTACAATCCCTTTCTCTATACCCATCTTACAAATTTTGTCTCTATAGTCTCTCAATTGAAGTTACGGCTTCTCACATCTGTTTAAGTCGACTCCAGTACATGAAAGCTTATGCCACAGTAGATCAGGGCCGGCTCTGTCATTAGGAAGAATGAGCTTCGGTACTGGATATTGAGAACATACCCTCCAACATTTCACAGATGAAAATAGGGACACACATGTTAATTTGTAAGTGGTATGGTTAAGCAACAGGAAGGTGTGATCAAGAGGGCGTGGCCAGGCAACATGAGGACGTGGCCAAGGGTATGGCCAGGCCAACAAAGGGCATGGTCAAGTACAAAAGTTATTAGAGGAAACACACAAAACTGCAGTATTTTAAGCACAGAAATCTTTGAATTTATAATAATATTTAACATTTAGATATCTCTGAGTGTGCACAGTGGTTCACAGGCCCACCCTGCAAGCTCCTATTTTCTCCACTCAGAAAAAAACACGTGGGCTCTCTATTGTACTTTATTTTTAAAAAAACAAGAACAACACTGATTGAACAATAATGCCAAAATGGAATGATGATGTTTGTTGCTGCTATTTGAGGTAGTTGGGATTTTTTCTTTCTTTCTCTTGAGGAGGGTGTGTTTTCTGCTACAAATTTAAATTTTTAAAATTTCTAATGCATTAAAAAAACCTATCCAAAATCCCTGCAGAGTAATCCTAATCATTACTGTAGAGAGCTTTCTTCATTGCACTTCAGCATGTGTTAGAAAAAAGACTTTCACATGGGGTACACAGGTAGAGCCAAGTAAAATTTACCACTGCTCTGAAAACAGAATAACAGTGCAACCCTATGCATGTGTACGCAGAAGTAAGTCCTATTACGTTCAATGGGACTTACTCACAGGAAAGTATGTATAGGATTACATCCTAAAGTACAGAAGTCCTTTCCATAAAACTCAAACCGGAACAACACAACACAAGCAAAGGAGTTACTGCTCCTCCAAGGTCCTATCCTCCCCAGAAACAGCGGTAAGGAAAAGGCACTCTCCGTGTACAATTGGCCATGGTGACAGCCGCAACCAGTAGACCAATCCTCTTCTCCTGCCCTCTCCCCTATTTGCATGTTGGAAAATTGGGGATCTCCAACTGGCAAGCTGGGCCATTGCTGCAGATCTCAAACGGTTCCACCCATGTGATAGATATTTTGCTAGTGTACCCCAGCGGTAATAAGGTAAAGGAAGCTAAACGTCTGTTATTTCAGTCGTGTCAGCCCCAAAGGTGGGATGGATCGCATTAAAACCCAATGGGATTATTTTGCATTCAGCCAACATATGCGATCTGACCTTACAATGCAACGCTGAGATAAACATGTGAAACTAAACACAAAGTTGACATATACCAAGTAGAGGTCCAAACTGGACTGGGCGTGACCTTCCCAAAGGGGAATTGGATTGTGTGTCCTACCAAGAATTTTCTGAGCAATTTATTTATTTACTACATTTCTATACTGCCCAATAGCCGTAGGTCTCTGGGCAGTTCACAACAATTAAAACCACAAAATACAACAGTCTCTGCTCAGCCATGAAACTCACTGGGTGACTTTGGGCCAGTCACTGACTCTCAGCCTAACCTACCTCGCAGGGTTGTTGTGAGGATAAAATGGAGAGGAGGAGGAGGATTATGTAAGCCGCCTTGGTTGGGTTCCTTGCAGGAAAAAAGGCGGGGTATAAATATAATAAATAAAATAAAAGAAAATACAGTATAAAAATTTAAAACTACAGTATAAAATAGGAGTAAAAACTGAAATAAAACCTAGCAGCAGTACAGAGATTTAAAAAGATTTAAGACAACAAAGTCTAAAATTCCTGGGAAATAAGGTTTTCACCTGGTGCCTGAAAAAGCACAACATAGGTGCCAGGCAAGCCTCTCTGGAAAGTTTATTCAATTGGAGAAATTTATGGAGGATGAGGCTATCGGTGGCTACTAGTCATGATGGCTATATGCTACCTCCAGTATCAAAGGCAGTATGCCTATGTACACCAGTTGCTGGGGCGGGGTGGGGGGGCTGTTGCTCTCAGGTCCTACTTGTGGATTTCCTGTGGGCAGCTGGTTGGCCACTGTGTGAACAGAATGCTGCACTAGATGGACCTTGGTCTGATCCAGCACGGCCTTCTTATGTTTTTAATTCTGTGATTAATGAGGCACATCTCTACAGGTGGTGCCTGATATGGCGTATATATGTGCACCATTTAAAAGTGAAGAAAGCATGTTGTAAGCCACATGCAGATTTAAACTGAATATGATATTTAATCAATATTCATTTGATTAAATCAGGGGATGCACAGCCTTTTC
This sequence comes from Shinisaurus crocodilurus, assembly GCA_021292165.1. NCBI lineage: Eukaryota > Metazoa > Chordata > Lepidosauria > Squamata > Shinisauridae > Shinisaurus > Shinisaurus crocodilurus. The sequence continues at coordinate 260,659,967 of CM037879.1, read as the reverse complement.
AGCCCAGAGAACTGCATGTGATACTGGCTCGGGGGTCGTGCACACAAACTTACATGGATGTGTGCACATTTTGCACGGAGAGGGCCTTTTCCGCAGTGGTCCCACAGCTCTGGAATAAGTTGCCATCAGGGGTCAAAGACAGAAACAGGAGGAGATAAGCATCCAAATGCAACGGAAAAAAGGAGAGAACCAGGTTCTCAGGATGCAAAAATAGGCTCCTTTAATAAAGATTTTTGCATCCTGAGAACCTGGTTCTCTCCTTTAATAAAGATTTTTGCATCCTGAGAACCTGGTTCTCTCCTTTTTTCTGCCATCAGGGGTCAGCCAGGCCCCATCATGGCAGGTTTTTCAGAAGGCCCTGAAGACTTACTTGTTTACTCTGTCCTTCCCCAGATTATTTTTGATCAGATCGGATTAAAGCTGCAGTTGTATTGTAGGGTCTTATGCTGGTGTTTGTTGTTTTGTGGAACTTTTGCTATTTTTATTACCTTATCAGGTTTTTTAATTATGAATTTTATTATATGCATTTTACTGCTGTTTGCTACCTTGGGAATTACACTGCTTTTTCCCCACTGCTAGCAGTGATGGGGAAAACACAATCTGTATGGGGATGTCTGGGGGAGGGAGAGGAGAGAGACCAGGAAAGAACTGCAAATTTTACACATAAATATCAGTACTATAACAATACAATAATGAATAAAATGCAGCAAAAATGCACAAGGAGAGACAAAATATCTCACAACAGTCTGTCCTTATTACCCTCGTAAATTATTGTGAAGTTGGTTCAATTTCAATTCACCAATTGACTTTTATACCTGCTCCCTTTGTTGTGCATTTTTAGCTATGCTTTATACATTATTTTATTGTTATAGTACTGATATTTGTGTGTAAAAATGTTTAGTTCTTCCCTGATCTCTTATTACTTTTCGGTTTCACTTGGTCAGGAAATTATCACTCTGGCTTGACCTTGGAGGGAAAGGACAGGACAGGTGGGGGTGGTGATTTAGCAGGGGGTCAGGGGCACCCACAGGAGGGCTGCAGTAAAGGCCTTGGCCCTTTTAGGAGGCACATGCCGTTCCTGGGCCACACACAGGCTGTGCTCCCTGATTTGCCACGAGCTTCCTTGCCAGTGTGCCATGTTCAGTTTGCATTAATTAATTAATGTTTAAGGTGCCATACAGCTCTTTGCACTCCATCCTCCCCATCTGGACTTGGGCCTGAACAACCAAGAAAGAAAAAGTGTGGGCGCATGGCAGCTAAGTTGTAAGCAAGCACTGTTTGTGACATTGCACAGTTCTGTCCTGAAAGTAAGCAAAAAGTTAATTAGCTTGCCTTCTATAAAAATTTATAGTAATTATTTCTAATTATGTACACGTATTTGCATATGTAAATGAGTACATGCAAATTTGTGCAATGTTTTATAGTGTGGGCCTGAGCCCTGGATCTTTTTGGTTCCCCTGAACTCAGTGGGATTTACTTCTGAGTACACATGTGCAAGATTGCACTGCCAGACGCCATATAATTTTAAGAAGTCGTTACAAAATCTCCTACAATTTGTTGAGCTTGCCCCTCTCGTGTTCTGCCTGGACCAACGTTATTGCTGCCCCCCCCCCCCCTTCTCATCTTGTGATATCAGGCAGTTTTCAGCAGACTGTAACATGCCACAAGCCCTAAGAATGTGACAGATAGATTAAGGAAGCAATCCTGCGCCTGTTTAAACAGGAAAATTCCTATTACTCATCATGCCCCAGCCAGCATGGCTGGCTGTATGCTGTGCGTGGTAGGACTTTTACCTGTCTAAACAGGCATAGGATCGTGCCCTAAAATGAATGAGAGCCAGTGTGGTGTAGTGGTGAGAGTGTTAGACTGGGACTCGGGAGATCCGGGTTCTAGTCCCCGCTAGGCCTTGAAACTCACTGGGTGACTTTGGGCCAGTCACTGACTCAAAGCCTAACCTACTTCACAGGGTTGCTGTGAGGATAAAATGGAGAGGAGGAGGAGGATTATGAAAGCCGCCTTGGGTTCCTTTCAGGAAAAAAAAGGCCCGGTATAAATATAATAAATAAATAATGAGCACACATTGCAGTATTTGAGAAGCAATGGTCTTCACGAATCTTGTGCAGCTCAATAGCTGTCTTCATCCACCCGGAAACCTTTTGTATAAAAACCACTCCCTCCATTTATCTGTAAACCGCCCTTCCACAAGAAAATTGCACTCCGCAAACAGAAAAACAGCAGTAATAGAATCGCAATATATAACAAATACTGTATCAGCATTTCCATATGCTGGGTTTAGTCTCAAGGCAGCCACGGGAGCAGCGGCAGAAAAATAAATAAATAAAAATAATAAAATAAAAATGGATGGGGAGGAAAGGGCGGCAAATGTTACTGGAGCTTTTTCTCTGTAATAACATTGTCGGTTTTTATTGTGTATGTTATTATTTTACTGATTACAAGCTGCCTATAGGAAACTGGAGGAGGCGGGCTATAAATAAATAAAAACCACTAACTTTCCCTTTTAAAATAATATTTTAGCAGTCATGTGATCGCACTCTCAAGCACCCCCTCTTTTTTTTTTTTTTACTCGTGCGGACACTCAAAGGTAGAGCTATAACTTTACATATCTAGAGGCGCCACAAATCAGAGCAGCGCGTACGCGCATTGTGACCAATTCAGGAAGAGCACGGAAATTATCGATCGAGAAGAAATTTATCCCATTCCGTGGGGGGGGGGGGGGGGAGGAAGGGCTGATCTGAAGAAAAACGAATCGTCGATCGGCATCGTTGGTTTCCGGGGTCGTTCGACGGCTTGGTAGAAAGAAGCTTGCTGCGTAGGGTTGCGCAGCAGGCAAGAGAGGGGCGGGGCTTTACGTTATCTCGAGGTCGCGGGGGTGGATGGGTGAAGGAGGCGGTGCCTCACCAACCAAAATTAACAATCACAAAGACACCCAGAAGCCCCCGCGCTCGCTACGGCCTCCTCCGCCACCACCGTTGCTGAGGGGCCTCTTCGTCTTCGGCTCCTGTGGGAGGGGGAGCGGGCGGGAGGAAAAGATTCGCCGTCGCTATGAAGCTCCGAGTACGGGTGCAGAAGAAAACGGCTCCGCTGGAGTTGCCAGGGGCGGAGCCAACTCTGGGGGACCTGCGCGCGCACCTTCGCCAGGCCTTCTTGCCCACTTGGGGTTACAGGTAACGTGTGAACTGAACCCTGGCAGGGATTGGTGGTTGGGTTGGGAGAGTAAACGTGTGAGCTGGACCATGAGAAGGATTGCTTGAAGGCAGAGGGGGGTAAGGGAGAAAGCATAGTTAAAAGTGTGGAATTTGCTTCCACAACATGTAGGGAGAGCCAGTGTGGCGTAGTGGTGAGAGTGTTGGACTGGGACTCGGGAGATCCGGGTTCTTGTCCCCGCTCGGCCATTAAACTCACTGGGTGACTTTGGGCCAGTCACTGACTCAGCCTCACCTACCTTACAGGGTTGTTGTGAGGATAAAATGGAGAGGAGGATTATGTAAGCCGCCTTGGGTTCCCTGCAGGAAAAAAGGCGGGGTATACATATAATAAATAAATAAATAAATAAGCCACAGTTCTCATCTCCAGAGTTAGCACATAATGCAGAATTGTAAGTGAAAGGAAAAGCTTTCACTCTCCTTCTGTCATGTGTGAAAGAGGAGAAGGGAGGGCGAGTGCAAGATCACCTGAACTATTCAATGTGTGAATTAGTATTAGTGCATTAACCCAACTTCCCTATGCCTCACCACACCATATTTGAAAGATTTAAAAGAGGTGGTTTTTTAAAGATATACTTCTGTATCAGCAGCAACTAAATTATTAGTGGCAAAACACTGACAAGAGAGTGTTGTCAGTCTCAAAGACCCGTGTAATTGCAAAGCTTTCCCATATAGGCCTGGTTCACACATAATGCTAACCCATGGTTTATTTAACCCATGGTCAACCCATGATTTGTTGCCCTACCCAGGGTTTGTCTGGCAGATGATCAAACGCCTGCTCCCTCCCTGTATCCCAACTGCATTTGCAGCACTGCAGTACTGGCATGTAAACATAAATAAATGTTTATTTATGGGGTATAAATATAATAAATAAATAAATAAATAAAGTGATGGCCACCAATTTGAATGGCTTCTAAAGTGGATTAGACAAATTCATGGAAGATAAGGCTATCGTTGGCTGAAAGCCCTGATGGCTACATACTGCCTCCAGTATCACAGGCAGAATGCCTATGTGCACCAGTTGCTAGGGCACGTGAGTGGGAGGGTGCTTTTGCACTCATGTTCTACTTGGGGGTCTTCCACAGGAAGCTGGTTGGTCAGTCTGTGAACAGAATGCTGGACCAGATGTGCCTTGGTCTGATCTAGCATGGCACTTCTTATGATTTTAAACAAATTCTCTCTGTATAATTTCATACCCTTTGCTAGGCGCTGTAGGAGTAATCTGTGGGTGCAGGAGAGAGGGACTGCTTGAAGTGGAGCAGGTGGTTGGAAGCCTATTTATCTCTGATCCATTTTATTCTATAAATATCTGTACTCTGCCTTTCCAAAAAGGAAGGCCAAAGGTGGTATTCAGAGCAAAAATTGGAAATGACCCAATCTAATTAAATAGTGACAGTGAAGAACAGATGCCACAGATACATTTATTTAAAAAGAAACTATTCAGAATATACCGTAACTTTATATTCTTTGCCAGGCTCTGCAGGAGTAATTTGTGGGTGAGGGAAATGGGGTAAGAAGAGTTTCCCTTCCCTGCCTTTCCCTCTCTTCCCTATGGCTGTATTTATTTACTTACTGTATTTATACCCTGCCCATTAGCCAGGATTGGCTCTCAAAGTGTCTTATACCCATTAAGATTCAATAGAAATGATATACAACTTTGAGGTGAATTGCGCCAAGATTTCTAGCTTTGTGATGGTATCTGCAGTACTGAAAGCATGCTTTGTTGGATCTTAAATACTGGAGAACGTAGGTGTGTTCAAAAGTATTTTATTTTCATTCCATCCTCTGTTCATAATTGCTGTGCGGTGGGATGCCTATGGAAGTGGGTTTTCTGAAAAGGCTTGTCTTGCACTCCAGGCCACCAAAGCTGGTGATTGTATGAAGCACTGATGCTAAGAAGACTGTGGAAGGATTAATATTTGTGCATCAAGAAATGTTCAGAGTCTTGATGTGTTTGGGGCTAATTATAATATAATCTTCTGAATAGTTTTCGGGATGACCACACTTCGACTCTTTCATTAAGCTAATTCAAGTCATCAGTTGTTAAAGGTGTCAAACTACCTGCTGGTCTATGACCGTAATAAATAAATTGATTGAATTGATTGATGGTGTCAAACTACGACTTGGGAGACCTGGGTTCATATCCCGCTTGGTTGTGAATCTCTCTGATTGACCTTAGGTTAGTCATTATCTCTCAGCCTAGTAGACATCCCAGGGTTGCAGTGAGAATAAAATTGATGCATCACTTTGAACTCCTTGAAAGCAAGGTGCAACCCCATCCCTACGCCATCACTTGAAAATATGATTTGGGAGAAAAGGCCTATATGTAATGACAAATTGTGCGGGATCTGTAATGACAGTGGAGAAAGGGGAAGATACAGGTTTTAATCTGGTGACTCAACAGTTGTCTTAACTCCTCAAATGGCTTTAAATAGCTGGAGCTTAAGTTTCAAACCATATGCAGTTCTCTGCTACTGCAAGTGACTGTGCGTGGTGGTATGGTATATTAGACGTTCCCTTATTGAATGGTGAGGCATTTTCTTCTGGACTCTTGCCTTTCCAAAATGTGCTAATGCACAGTTGGAGAAAGTGACAGGTAGCCTTATTTAATTTATGAGAAGTAAATTATGAAATGAATGATTTCAGTTGAATTTACTCCCAAGTAACTGTGCGTAGGATTGCATTTTTAGTTGAACTCTAGTCCTGTACCCATTCATCAAATTATGTGGTATTGCCAGTTTCACTAAAGAAGTTGAGCCCTTTCTGTCCCATTGAATGATTTATTCAGGAGATGAATAAATCAGCAACCTGACCTGAAGTTTTAAAAGGGCACTGACAACTTGGCACTTGTGAAACTGAAAGCCAAGAATAAAAGATTTCACATCCAGTTTCATTTCTTGGCTACAGCTGGAATAGAAACACTGTCCCTACTTGTTATGGCATAAGAAGTATTTGCTTTATTTATTTATTTAAGCCATCCTTAGGCTGCCTTAAAAGTAAAAATTATCTCCAGGCAGCTTATGTTAGAGTCCACTAAAACAATAAACAAAAATTTAATAAAATAAACAGTAATAATGATAATAAAACAAACCGCCAGCCCAGAAATGACTAAACCTGGAACTATTGGTTAACTATAGGTTGTTAACCATGAACAACCCACAAAGAGAACCCATAGTTTGTTGTTGGGTTGTGAACTGTGGGTTGTTTAAACCATGGGTTGTCATTATGTATGAACCCAGAATCATGGGTGGTTCATGGGTTGTTTCAGGCAACCAGCCAGCAGGCAAGAGGAGTAAAAAAAAAAAAAAACCCAGCCTGTTTACATGCCAGTACTGCAGTGCTGCAAAGGCAGTTGGGATACAGGGAGGGAGCAGGCGTTTGATCATCTGCCAGACAAACCCTGGGTAGGGCAACAAATCATGGGTTGACCATGGGTTAAATAAACCATGGGTTAGCATTATGTGTGAACCAGGCCTATATGGGAAAGCTTTGCAATTACACGGGTCTTTGAGACTGACAACACTCTCTTGTCAGTGTTTTGCCACTAATAATTTAGTTGCTGCTGATACAGAAGTATATCTTTAAAAAAACCACCTCTTTTAAATCTTTCAAATATGGTGTGGTGGGCCATAGGGAAGTTGGGTTAATGCACTAATACTAATTCACACACTGAATAGTTCAGGTGATCTTGCGCTCGCCCTCCCTTCTCCTCTTTCACAAATGACAGAAGGAGAGTGAAAGCTTTCGCTTTCACTTACAATTCTGCATTATGTGCTAACTCTGGAGATGAGAACTGTGGCTTATTTATTTATTTATTATATGTATACCCCGCCTTTTTTCCTGCAAGGAACCCAAGGCGGCTTACATAATCCTCCTCCTCCTCTCCATTTTTCCTCACATTAACCTATGAGGTAGGTTAGGCTGAGAGTCAATGACTGGCCCAAAGTCACCCAGCTCTCCTCTTGCATGTGGAGGAGGAGAAGAGGAATGCATGAACCTAAGGCTCATAGTGGCTTGTTCTCTAAACCAAGACTTAGGTGAATGCCTGAATTATCATTATTGCTGTTAATTTTATTAAATTTTTATTAGGCCAATCTCTATTTGAGGTACCAGTAGTTAACTAAAAAAATCCTGTACTTCAATCTGTCAGACAGATCCTTCCCTGTGAACAATACTGAGTGCTTCTAACCAGATATATACTTGCTACAGGCTAAAGTAAGCATAACAGGCATAGGAGAAAGAAAAAAACTTCTTGGCATTGGTCTAGGTTTTTTGTATTTAGAGACATCACTTGGGCTGTATTTGGAATGTATGCCTCAATACAACTGTGTACACTATGCGATTTTGTTTTCCCTGCAGTTCTGATACCAAGTTTGCAATAACCTTGAACAGCAAAGACTCCCTTGCTGGAGACCAGGAAACCCTAGCATCATTTGGGATTGTTTCAGGAGACTTGATATGTTTGATGTTAGAAGATGCTGATGAAGCACTTGGATTACCTCTGCCTCCCTCCTCATCCCTGCCTCCACTGCCGAATAATCATGAGCCATCCACTTCAACTATATGCCACAGCCCATCCACGAACCCAGATAATGAAAGACACAATGGACACATAGCAGACTGTAAAGTCCAAGATGACATTCAAATGAATGACAATACGGTAAGTCCATAAGAACTGAAGACACCATTTCTGCATTTTGTGACTACTGAGTGTGGAAAGAACTGAGGAGAACCTTGGCGCTGCTTAAGCCCCTTCAGAAGGGCCAGATTTCTCAAAGAAAGCCATTGCTTCACACACACCCCTCCCCCCCTTTTGATCAGTTTGCACAGCTAGGTATAACTTTTTGAATGTTCTCTTGTTTCTATTGCTGTCCTTTCAAGGCAGGATCCAGCCAACAGTTTGCTTCAGAGACTGTCCCAGATGACCTTGACCTTCAAGAAGCTGTGGGTTCTTATCCTTCAGAGCCAATGCTTTGCTGTGAAGCCACAGATGGGCAAGTGCCACACTCGCTTCAGACCCTCTACCACTCTGCTGAGTGTACCAGCGCCAACGATGCCTTGATAGTTCTGATCCATCTTATCATGATGGAGACAGGATACGTACCTCAAGTAAGCAAAAAAGTGAAAGATCAGCTTTCTCTGAAATGGAATGGGAATTTCAACATGTGTTAGGTGGCACTTCTTGGCTTGGTGCAAAGGTAATGCTGGCTGCCTACAAATGAAATATCAGCTTTATTTTTGGTATCTTACCTGTTTTTAATGTTCTTTGAAGGACAGCACCCCTCCTCCCCCCAACTCACACACTTTGCTTGAAGGTCATATAGGAAGTACATAAGAACATAAGAGCCCTGCTGGATCAGACCAAGGGTCCATCTAGTCCAGCATTCTGTTCACACAGAGGCCAACCAGCTGCCCACGGGAAACCCACAAGCAGGACATGAGTGCTGTATACTACTTACTTCATATGTATACTTCCCTGTCCAAACTACCCTGACTTGCCCTGCCTGTATCCCTGTTTTCAAAGAAACTTGCCTTTGACAGCTGTCAAAAACAAGTGTTAGCATAAAGCGGGGATGCACTTTTCCACCTTCCCGAGCACTTAAGAGTCTTGGGAATGGGTGGAAAAGTTGGGGGCACTGGGACCTATGTGGGGGGACACTCAAAACCCTGAGGATCTCACCAGGAAGGGGGTGATCTACTGGCCACCCCCTTTCATGAGCAAAGATCATTCGTAGCTTTACTTTGACTTGACAGCTCACCTTTTGAGAGTTGTCAGGGGAAAGCAAAGCAAAAAACAAAACAAAACCCTGTTTGAAGCCTCCCTGGGTCAATGTCCAGGGTTGGTACCTGCTGCACTTTGACAGCAGTTACCCCCTAGGACATTGCCCAGGTGAGGCTTCCCATTTTGTGACCCATGGAACTGCGCACCTCCGCAGTTGCACAAGTCTGACTCAAAAATAATTAGAAAAAATATGAAAAAATTTGTGCACATATGGAGCTAAAAAAAAAAGGGTGGCCAACCAGTGACAGCCCCTCCAACGTGCTGCTTGGGTGCTTTGGAGAGGATGTCAATGCGGAGATTGCTGTTTGCGATCTCTGAAAAACAAAAGGGTAAAGGGGGAAAAAGCCGCAGCGAGTGAAAAAGGGCTCATGATTACTGCAGGGGGTACCAAGCCAGTGATGGTTGCCCCAAAGTAGCACTTGGGCACTTGTGGGGTGGCTGTCACTGGCGGTGGTCCGGGCAAGCTTGGCAAGAGCGGCAAGGGTTTTTTGCTGCTGCTGAGTGGATCACCAGCCGCTTCCTGGTACCCACAATGGAGTTGGTTGCCCGGGTCTGGAGGACATGACAACCCATTATGGGTACAGCCTCTAGAACAAGCCATGGGTTGTCAAGGTGGCTTGTTGCCCTCAAACGAGCCACCCTGTAGGAAGCGGTCTGGGTTCACACGACTTGACAAGCATCGTGGCTTGTCACCCAGGATGGGTTGTCTTGTCGTGCGAACCCAGTCATTGTTTCTTATCCCAGCAGCTCTTGGGAGAGTCCTAGGTACAACCTGAAACTATCTCAGCACCTGATAGAGCCTAACTTGAATGGCTGCAGCTTCCTCCCATGTTGCATCTTTAAGACTATAAATACAAACTTCCTTGTTTGAGCATCAGCCATTTTTCCCTTTACCCCACCTGTTGCTTTGTTTACTATCTTGCATGATGAAGAGTTCTAGGGAACTTGAAATACTGCACATTATTTTGTGACCCATAATTACTTGAAAAAGGTATTGTGTCAATATGGCTTTTGGATTTTTTCTTATGGCCAACATGGGTACCTTCCCTTTTTCTAGCTTAGTATTGCACATATCTGCTCCAATACAGCATGTATTGTACAGTATAAGATAGAGCAATATAAGCTGTACTTCAGTCATGCCCCTGTATGACAAATGACCCTCACATTGTAAGCTATAAAAAGTTGTGTATTTGAAGTATGCAGAATAAAATTCCCTGTTCAGTCTCTAATTTTATGGGAGGACCATTCTTGGGGGAATGGGGGGGCAGAGGCGTAGCGTGGGGGGTGCAGGGGGGCCCGGCCGCACCGGGCGCAACATCTGGGGGGGGGCGCTCGCACTCGCAGCTCTCTGCCCCTGCCTGGCTCACTCACTCTCTCTGCAGTGCTGGCTGTGCGCCCAGCTACGCGACCCTTCTCTTCCCGTCCTAATTCCTCTATAGGGGTGGTAGTTCCGTTCCTTGTCTCTTCCCCTCTACTTCCATCAAGCTTTGGAGAACCAACAAACTACAGTCCCCAGAGTGCACCGCGCGAGCGGAGCCGCCGCATGACGGGAGTCGTAGTCTTTTATTTAAATAACGTTGCTCTAGCACGCAGGAAGCCTCTTGTGCAAGCGTGGGAAGAAGAGAGAAGAGGTGTCCTTTCGGAGCAGTGCACTCTGGGAACGGCCTTGAATGGTCATCAGAAGGAAGGGGCGGGGGAGACGAAACAGATTCCTGCATTGCACGAGGGGAATTGCAGTTCTCCACCAGTCTTCCTTGGACTACAGGTGTTCAATTAACATAGCAAAACAAGGAAAGTGGGGTTTTCCCCAGTTACTGCTGTTGCAAATGGTAACTCTGCTGTACTGATCTTTTATACATATCAACTTTGCATAATAATCCCACAGATTTATGCTTCTTGTACGTTATGGCCATTTGGGTCCACTGTTTACACACATACACACCCTACATCTATGTTATCTGTCAACTGCAGATAATTTTATTTATTTATGTCCCACCTTTTTTCCTGCAAGGAACCCAAGGTTGCTTACATAATCTTCCTCCTCCTCCTCTCCATTTTGTCCTCACAACAACCCTGTGAGGTAGGTTAGACTGAGAGTCAGGTACTGGCCCAAAGTCACCCAGTGAGCTTCATGGCCCAGTGGGGACTAGAACCCAGATCTCCCGAGTCCCGGTCTGACACTGTAACCAATCAGCCACACTGGCTCTCAATCTTTCAATGAAGCTGGCTCTTTTCCATTAAAGCTTATGATCCAATAAGGCAGCAATTCTGACTGTACCCATTCTGTACCACGGAGTAAATCCCATTGAACTCAATGGGACCTACTTCAGAGTACACATATATAGGATTTTCCAGATGGATAGCTGTGGTATTTTGTTGCAGCAAAACCAGCGAGGAGTCTTGTGGCAACTACAAGGCTAACACATTTATTCTGGCATTATTTATACCAGAATTTATTCCAGAATAAATTCAAATTATTATATTATTAATATTAGAAGTATTATTTAATAATTTACTAGGTTTCCTTCCTACCTAGTAAGGGCGCAATCCTATGCAAGTTTAGAACAGGTAAGGGTTTCTTTAACTAATCTAGTTAAACCCATCCAGAACAGGTAAGGGTTTCTTTAACTAATCTAGTGGAAGAGACTCGAGTGCTAAAATCCATGGGTTAGGGGGCGCAAATTACTTGCCTTGCCCCGGGTGCTGACAACCCACGCTACGCCACTGTGGGGGGGGCTTCCATGTTAACTGTCTTTCATTATTCCTAGGGGACAGAAGCAAAGGCAACATCAATGCCTGAGAAATGGAGGAACAGAGGTGTTTATAAGCTGCAGTATAGCCACCCCCTGTGTGAAAATGGCTTTGCTGCCCTTACCTGTGTGCCTTTGGGAGACCTTATTGTAGTCAATGGTAAGGATGTTTTGGCACTCCTCTGGTTGAAAGTGAGCTCTAGATTGTTACTCTTTGCCTTCCATATTCCTTCACCCTTAGCAGAAGCATAAAATGAGTTTCAGTTGAGTCTTGCGCTGATGCTGCAGCAGACATCTGTGGGCTATCAAATAAAACCGAGGTGTTTTGCTCTGTTGTATTAATGCTTTAGGTTTCTTCTTACTTGGAGGCTGAACAGGACTTCTATTATCTGTGCGCAACAGACCCCTGACCCTAGAAGCTATGAAACAAGCTAAACCATCCTCCTTAATTGGTATTAAAACAAATCTGGTTTTTCTTAATATTTTAAAGCTTGCTTTCATTTCTGCACCTCAAGATTCAGCAAGAAAAATGTGACCGGCCAGATGGGCGATTAATAAATATAAGAAATAAATAAATAATAAATAAGAAAAATGTCTGCTTGCATATATATGCACTCCCCCAAAAATGTTTTGCTTGTGAGCTTGTTGTGCTAAGGCCTCATCTCAACTTGCACAAAGACTGGTGTCATTTCAGCAGAAGATTTGGTCAGCCATGTTTGTGTTTTCCTCCTGTGAAACTTTCTGTCTGCCTTCTGTGGCATTTCACTTGGAGGATTCCTGACATATTGTGATACATGATGGGTATTGTCTCACCGGTAGAGTCTTCAGGCAGGTTCATGTGACCATTTTAGGATGTGGTCTGAGTAAATGAAGTTTTTTCCATCTCTGCATATGGGAAAATGGTTGTGTGATCATGTTTAGTGTGTCAGTGCAAAGCACTGAGCAGAGGGACAAGCAGTTCATGATACAAGTGGTAAGATGTGGTTGACTGGTTGCATAGTTGAATACTGCTGATGCTTTAACATGTGCGAGTATTATTCAAAACCATGAGAGCTTTTTACTTACTCTCCCTAAAAGCTACAGGTGTCCCAGAGGTTGTTTGTTTCTCATTCATGAGTATTTTGGACACTCTTTATTATAGGGCCTTTCTCATGAATTCTAAACCCGTGTTTACAAATGAGCAGGACAACTAAATAGTTTCAAAAATAACGAATATGAGTATTCAGAAGCTTCAACTGGCTGAATAAGGCTATCAATGCTGTGTATGCTCTGAGAAATGGGCTGAATATCATTCTGATTTTGTTTCATCTGCATTGGCTACCATTGAGTTTCTGGCCACAATTTAAGGTGCTGGTCATTACCTTATGTTGTGAGCTACCTTGAGGGTCTTTGGACCAAAAGGTGGGATAAAAATATTTTAAATATAAATGTACTTATTTCCTCTGATCTCAGGATAAGAAATAGGCAGTAGCATGGTCTAGAATGTGGACTGTTGCCAAGAGTACAAAGAGATCTAAGTAATTTTTCATTAGGTGTTCTCGGTGTCCTCTTGTGTGTTTTGCAGCAATGTTAAAGATCATCAGTGACATCAAAAGCGTGAAGAGGCTGCAGCTTCTTCCGTCCTCCTTCATATGCTTTGAGGACTCAGGTACTTGATATAATCTGACTTTAAGGTGTTCTCAGTCTTCAGTGAGAAACAGCAAGGGGCCTAGTGTGGAATTAATGTTACATTAATTTTGATAGTTAATAATAACATTGAAGAAATGGACAGATAAAGTGAGTGATGCAGAAGGCTTAAGTAGAGGGCCATTGACAGCAGACATTTTCAGGTTTTGTAACCATGCATCTTACCAGCTCACTGAAACGGTATTTCAGCTGTCCAAAGACCTTGTTCCCAAAGATTCATGGGAAACTTTGAGGCCCTTCAGGGTTGCCACTTTCGGGAAAGTCAGGGAAATGAAAAATAAAATTCTGGCAACCCTGTCCTTGGAAGATGCTATGGGAGAAAAACATTGCAACAGAAAAGTTGCTCCCTTGAGAGTGACAAGTGTCTGATCTAAAAGCTGGAGAACGCAGGGAAGATATGGGCAGTAGGAATCTGTGGACATGGAAACAGCCACAGGGTGGAACAGAGGCTTGAAAGACACAGAAACATCATTTTCTGAGAAGTAGAGCCATTCACAGACATAGAGTTAAATCAGGCGTTGCATTGGCAGAAGCCCACTAGCACGATGGGACTTGCTCCCACTCTCCTCCCCCCTGCAGTCCTCTGCATAGCCCAGAAATCTGTTATGGAGGGTTTCCCATCCCTCTGGAGCAGATTTTGAGGGTGTGCGGGGTGTGTGCGCGCAGGGGGAAGGAAATGACAGCATTGAATCCAACCCACTGCCTCCATTTATCAAGTGTACTACCAAACTGTAAAAACAAGACACTTGTGTTCAGGGCTTTTTTTCTCAGAGAAAAGGTGGTGGAACTCACCCCCCCTCCCTTGGCCACGCCCCTACCCACCCCTAGGACCGCCCCCTAAAACCGCCCCTTTAGAAAACAGGGATGCAAGTAAAATGGGGGGGGGGCTATAAAAGTAAATGTATGGAATTAAATAAAAAGCAATGCAGTAAAATGTGCAAAAAAATTGGAATACTTACCAAAAGTAAGCTCAGAGACATTTCCTTTTTGAAAGGTGTTTATTTATAAGTTTTGCAGTTATACATATTAATCACAGTTTAGTAAAGTGAATACATGAAAAGAAAGGGGGGGATAACAGGGGACCAATTACACATTGCCTAAGCAAATATATTTGGGGGCCTTAGCGACCCAGTAAAATCAATGACATGTCTTAGTAGAAAGCGCTGCTCGCTTTATCACTCAGCATAATTAAATTCTTGTGATGTTAACAGCAGTTCGTAATCCCCCATTAACGATTATTGTGAACTTAAAAGTAATTCGTCACCCATACAGAGATCTGTGAGCCAGAGCTGTTAAACAGGTTTTACCTTTGAGAAGCAGTCTGGCTATGCATATTGAATTTGAGATGGCTTATTGAAATGCAAAAAACAACAGCAGTCTGGCTGGAGCCAAGGACAAAGAAAGAGCCAACTTAGTTAGCAATGCATATGGCAGGCTTTCCTCTCACAGTCAGTGTTAGAAAGGTTACCTTAAAATCATAAATTATACCACCTACGTTTATAAAAAATTGCTCTGTAAAAAAAAAAGGTATAAAAAGGTATGCACAGCAAAGAATTGCAATTGCCACATAACAAAATACTTTTTCTAGTAGGAATGTAGATTGAAGAATGTATAGCCAGCCAGAGATGCTGTTGTGTTGCTGCAAATCATCAGCATTACAAAACAAATATTCCTGCCCTTAGGAATTTAGCAAGGTATTTAGCAATTAGCATAAGTACAGTGGGGGTTTTCCTCAGACTCAGAGTTAGTAATTAAGTCAATTAAGTCAATTAAGAAACACAAAAGCAAACACAAAAGATCTTGCTGTTCGTGACCGAATGAATTTGTAGTGGACGGGAGAGAAGGGGGAGAGAAGAGGATTGAGATGTTTGAAGTGATTAGTGAGCCAGTGAAAGGGAGATATTTTCCCAGGGCTATTGTCTGAAAATAGGTGGCGGCGGTGCGTTCCGCCAGGAAAAAAGCCCTGCTTGTGTTAGATTAAGATTTCCCAGTTTTGTTCTAAAGAGCTACCTACCAGGTGTTGGTTAGTATATTTGACAAGTCTTTGCTTGCAAAGTTTAAAACAGTTTTGTTAATGTGGGAAGTGTCACCAAAGCTTATTGGTAAACCCTTCAACTTATATATGTAGGTGAGGGAAGAAACCTTAACAAAAAGTGGATACCTAGTGTAGTGCTAGCTTTTGTCTTTCTTTCTGGTATTATATTGTAATGTTGGTTATGTTGGAAACTTCTAAAGAACTAGAATCCTATCATACTGTAATGGAAACGTTAAGGAAGGAATTCTGAGACGATAGAATGTATATGTGCAAACCAGCCTAGTTCCCACTTGAACTGATTACTTCGATTATCAGTTAAATGGTGATCATAGTAAAACAGATTGTGTTAACTGAGGTGGAAAAGGAGAACTCAGTAATGAGCAGTATACAAAGAATTGCACCAGTGCCGGTTTCCTGAAGTGCTGCAACTGATAACTGTGTTTGCGAGAAAAGCTTTCTAAAAATGTTGTGGAATATAATCGTATAGTAAAAACTTTCTGTTTGATAAGTATCTAATTGTTGAGAATTGGGGAAAGAGGAATGCGCAAATTCAGAGCAGTGTGATGTTTTCATATCTCATATCCAAAGTACATTAAAATGTTTTGATTTCATAGATTTCATACATTATAGAGATGGAAGGAGCCTACAAGACTATTGAGTCCAACCCCCTGCTCAATGCAGGAAACTAGAGGAGGGGTCTCCCATCCAAGTAATAACCAGGGCTGGTCTCCCATCCAAGTAATAACACTCAGACAAGCTGAGCCAGCATAAGCCACAGGTCCCAGGCATAAAATGGTGAAGAAGCCCTGGCAGTCATAGAAAACTAAGGAATACTGATGAAACTTAGTAGCGCTTTCAGTGTTCAGTATCTAGGTAGCATTAGGGGGTGGGGGTGTGCCTAGCTGCCCTACCTTCAGCTTCCACGTGTTTACAGAGGGGTCATGCACATATAAGGCCAGTTTGCACATAACACTAAACCATAAGTTGGGTGAGCAAGACTAAGCCTGCAGAAAGTGCCGGCTTGCATGCTCATCACCCGCTCTCTTTTCTCCCCCGTGATTGGGAGGTGGAATAGCCAGTATTTAATTTCGGTTTAGCAGATCCCTAGTTTGTCCTTATGTGCGAACCAGGAATTGTAGTAGGAAGAGAGCTCTCATTTGCTAAACAAACTAACAAAATAATCCATGTTTTGAGGTTAGTTTGTTTAGCAACTGCATAGAGTTCATTTTAATCCACAATTCTAGGTTCACACAGAATGACAAGCCAGGAGCCTGCTAAAGTGAAACTAAATTCCCATATATTCCTCTTCCTGGCTGCGTGGATGGAAGAAAGGGGAAGGGAGAGTGCTTGAGCCTGGCATTTTGCAGGGGCACATTCTTGCTTGTGCAAGTTACACTAAATTCTGGCTCAGCGCGTCATATGCTCCCATATGTGCGATCTGTACCCTTCCATTTATCCAGTGTACAGATTGCACAAACAGGAAAGCCTACACTTGTAGGAACCAGTAGGGGCAACCCTGATCTCCCCCAGTTGCCTCCGCTCCCCATTCTTTTCTATAGGGCGGAATGCTGAACAAGGCTACTGTTAATCTTGTATTCAAACCAGTCTGCTTGCATGCATTAGTCTTGCGGTGTAATGGCATATAATTGGCCAGCAGAGGGAACCACAGCTTGGAAAATCTGCTTGGGTAGAATGGAACAATTTAGGGCTTTTTAGCTTAATACCCAGTTTAAGTCTTAAATATCTAAGACTATCACTATAGTAGCTACTACAATTAATTTAATGTCATTAGTTCTCCACCCTCCCATGCATGAAAAGCCAAAACTGACTCCCATCTATATGCTGTGCTGTTTAGCCTTGCAAATAATTTCATGAAGATTTCCAGCTCATGCAAACTTTTACTATCCTGCATAGACATAATTGTTGTGGCACTCTGCCAGTCTGATTAAGAGAACCAACTATTTTCTGCCTAATTGCTTGAAAGTGATTTGTACTTGCAAATGGAAATCAGGTGAGTAG
Source organism: Shinisaurus crocodilurus (assembly GCA_021292165.1). Lineage (NCBI taxonomy): Eukaryota > Metazoa > Chordata > Lepidosauria > Squamata > Shinisauridae > Shinisaurus > Shinisaurus crocodilurus. Next base: position 260,642,471 of record CM037879.1, on the reverse strand, counting down.
CTATTTACAAACCTGCCATTAAGTTGTAGCTGATGTGTTAAAACCTTTACTTTTCTAAAGCAAATGTTGCAGGAGTGTATAAGAACCTTCAGAAGCTGTCTCGTCTCTTTAAAGATCGGCTGGTGTACCCTCTTCTGGCTGCTACCCGGCAAGGTAAGAGAAGCGATGAAGGAAGCATATTGTGGATCCTTTGTAAATAGAGTGCTTGTCATGCAATAGCCAAAGCAGCTGGACAGGTAATAGCATCCTCAAGGATATCTTGAGAGTGCAACAACGATTATCATCAGACATCTCCGTTAGCCTCCCTGTGCCCTTCAGTTATTAGCTGGATAGGGCCACCAGATTTGGCAATGAGCTCAGTGCTTCTGGGTTCTGCTTGAACTGGGGGCCGGTATCTGCTCCTAGCACACCAGCAGCTGTGCTCTCTGCCGCTTACTAGGCCCACAGTACATTGTGGGTCTGTAGCTGTGTGTGTGGGCACGCATATGAACTCTAACTCCAGATTCACCCCCATCTAATCTCAAGTAGTCAAGATGAGTCTCAACCCTGAAGGCATCCAGTTCCCGCAGATGATTCCCGCGGCCTCCAGGCCAGATTGCATTCCAATACTCATAAATCAATGCATTTCTTCCCCTGAAGTATAGTCATGGTTACAGCTCTGACTTTCAGAAATGAATAAGCACCAATTTCTAATTTTGGAAACATTTAATAAAATAGATAAAAATCTGAAATGGCCCTTTGAAGTCTAAAAAGGTTCATGTTTCATTTAAGGGGCAAAGACCTCTACTGTTACTGAACCAGGTGGAGAGGCTGTTTCCTATGTGGCTTGACAATATAGTAAGCAATAAAATACTAGCTTTGATCTGTATGGGAGGGGGTTTTTTGGCCAGACCGAGGAGGGAAAAGTGTATAGAATGCTTCATATTGAGCATAACTAATGTCATTGTGTAACTGCCTGAAGAGTTTGGTTCCTGAGCTAGGGAAGTGGAGGCTTTGGTTGTCCAAACTCTAGTGTGCATTTCAGTGGACTTGGTGCTTACTGGACAACCTTAGAAATACCTTGGACAAATTACTGAGACCTCTTTAGGTCTCTAGCTATTATTAGAATTAAGGATGTACAGTTCACTTTCGAGTGACTTCACGTCCTAGAGGACCAGCCAATGATTACTTGAGCTTGTTTGATAACAGTCGTGCATGTAAGCGACTGCCTTATAGCAAATCAGACCACCGGTCCATCTATCCCAGTAGTATCCATCTTGACTGAGAGTCCCTCAAGAGTCTTCGTGATGACTCTTCCTAGTATTCCTTCTATTGTCGATGCAAGAGATTAAACTTGGGATCTTCCACATGCAAAGCATGTGCTCTAACAGCCCTTCACCAGACACATTAGTGATGGAATCCAAAGGCTGTGGGTGGGCTGAATGTATTATTCTGCTTAGATTTCATTTTGAAATGTTTGATGTGTTTTTTTTTTATTGTGCCACCTTGCTCTCAGCTGAGGCTTTATTTTTTCCAGCTGCTGTCACTTCAAGAAAATATGAGGCCTGAGTCAGTTTCTTAGTCCATTACTGAGGCATTTTTTAAAAAAAAGTATTTGCAAATATAACAATAACAAAAAAAGAAAGGGGGGAGCCATGAAAGAGAAAAAAAAGGAAGAACACGACATAAAACCTATCCATACACAATAATCATTTACAGCACCATTAATAAAAGAAGGGGGGGGGGTAAAGAGGGGGGAAAGGATTTGACACTTCTCTTTCAAATATATACAGTAACATAAGCAGTTCATATAAGCATCCATATGAAATTGGTGACTGTAGGAGATACCTTCAAATGTAGCAAGACCAGTACAATCTTCAGACTGCTGAATGATAGGTGGTGGGTTTTTATCTTTCCACACTTGAAGTGTGAGTCTTTGCAATCGCAAGGGCTCTCAGTGTCCACTTTTGCTGTCCATATGTTAATCCCCACACGGCAGGAATATAATTTAAAAGTGAATGAATATCCACAATTATCACAGATTTTTCAAGAATAAAGTTTATGTGAGCAATGACCTCCAACCAAAAAGAAGCCACTACAGGACATGCCCACATTGTATGCCTCAATGAGGCATTGTCCGCATTACATTGCCAGTCTCCAACAGAGCTAGCCAGCTGCTTCTTAACAAGCCTCTGTGGTGTCCAGTATATGTGAAACGACAAGTTTTGTTGAATCGGCCTCAGTTTTAAATCTACAGGAATTCTACATAGATTCATAGATGATAGAGTTGGAAGGGGCCTACAAGGCCATCGAGTCCAACCCCCTGCTCAATGCAGGAAACTAGAGGAGGGGTCTCACATCCAAGTAATAACCGGGCCTGACCCTGCTTAGCTTTCAACGCTCAGACAAGCTGAGCCAGCATGAGCCACAGGCCATCTTATATGGAAGCTAGAACAACTTTCCATTGATGAGATTGTATAGAGCATTCTAATTCCCTATTCCATTCCTCTCTGACATTCTGGACATCAACTGTACTACATTCCAAAAGACATTTATAAGCAGCTGTTATAGGCTTAGCTTTCTGTAAAGAACCAATTAATTCCTCCAGCAGTATAGGAAGTGTTGAGGCACTCATCACTAATGGGCTGTATACAGGGTGAGTTTGCATGACACAGTAACCCACCCTGTGAATAAGCTACAATGTGTGGGTTGTTCGTGGAACAACCCACGGTGCGCCCAAGAGAGTATCTCTGAACTATCCCCCCCCCCCCCAAATAAAAATAATAATTACCAAAAACATTTTCACACATTTCTGGCGCAAAATGAAAAGAAACCAGTGTTGAACCAGTGATGTCCCCTCCAATGTGCTGCTCGGGCAGTTTGGAGGGGCTGTCACTTCAGAGTTTGGAAACAGTGATCTCAGGTGGGGGAAGCCACGGCGACCAAAAAGGGGTTGCAATCGCAGTGGGTGAGAGTGAGCCAGTGACAGTTGCTCCAAAGTGCTGCTTGGGCACTTGTTGGAGCGGCTGTCACTGGCGGTGGCCCGGGCAAGCTTGGCAAGAGCAGCAAGGGGTTTTTGCTGCTCCTGCCGAGCAACTCGCTTGCCACCATTGATTGTTAGGGTGGCTTGTTGCCCCCAAACCCCTGCAGGAAGTGGTCTGGGTTCACATGACACAACATCCTATTGTGGCTAGTTACCCACAGTGGGTTGCCATGTTGTGCAAAGCCAGTCACAGACACCAACAAATGTAACCAAATATATTGCCAACTAGTGCTAGGTGGTGAGTGATAGCTAAACTGCAATACTAAAAATGGTTAAAACTCACAGTCTGATCCTATGAATTAATCTGAAGACCTCCCTCAGCTGCCACCACCAGCAGCCATTCCAGCAGGCTGTGCGGAGGGAGAAGAGAGGGAGCACAGGGCCATTCCACCAGCCCTGCCAGGAGTATTAATTAATATTCCCCCTTCTTCCCTCCCCATTCCTTTTTCCTTGTGTGTCGTGTCTTTTTAGATTGTAAGCCTGCGGGCAGGGACTGTCTTATTAATTGATTATATGTAAGCCGCTCTGGGAGCCTTTTTGGCTGAGGAGCGGCATAAAAATGTTTCAAATAAATAAAGTAAAAATTCCACTATCGACCCACTTCTTCCACATAAAAGGTCGCCTATTTTTAAATGTATGTGTTTTGGGATTGTATATATATATTATTATGGAGGCATAAAAGGAGGGCCTTGTACTGTATACCGTATTTTTCCATGTATAAGACGCCCCATGTATAAGACGCCCCCCCACTTTTCTAACCCAAAATTCAGAAATCAATATTTTAAACATAAAACAGAACACATTTTTATTTAGTAATTAGGCAACATTTACAGACCAGTACTATGATATTATGCATCACTATTACTTTCGAACATATCATTTCGCCGGCTCAGCCACTTCTCCACTTCTCTGCCGGCTCAGCCTGCCAGAGGACTGCCACCCGCCCTGCAGGGCTCCAGGCGGCTTGTGCCCCGCCGCCGGCTCAGCCTGCTCCTCCCCTTCTCCTCTTCCTCCGCCGGTTCAGCTGGCCAGAGGACTGCCACCTGCCCTGCAGGGCTCTGGGCGGCTCGCACCCCGCCACCGGCTCAGCCGCTCCTCCCCTTCTCCCCTTCCTCTGCCGGCTCAGCCTGCCAGAGGACTGCTGCCCGCCCTGCAGGGCTCTGGGCAGCTTGTGCCCCGCTGCCGGCTCAGCCACTCCTCCTCCCCTTCCTCCGCCAGCTCATACCGTACTTCAGTGTATAAGACGACCCTCAATTTTTCAACTACCAATTTAAGGAAAAAGTATTGTCTTATACACAGAAAAATACGGTACTCTGTTCATGCCCCTGGTGAATAGATACCTAATTCAGCACTTAACGTTAGGGAGAACCAATTTTTTTCTAGCTGCATCTTAGCATTACACCATGTATCTGCCAGCAGTTTGAGATGATGGTAAGCTATATTAAGGAGGACTCAAGTTACGATAGAGTTATGGATAACGTTGTCCCCCTACCCCCACCCATTATATCCTTTCAGCTTTGAACCTACCAGATGTGTTTGGCTTGGTGGTACTTCCACTGGAGCTGAAACTCCGGATTTTCCGACTCCTGGATGTCCGCTCGCTCATCTCTTTGTCTGCTGTTTGCCGTGACCTCCACACCGCTTCAAATGATCAACTGCTGTGGAGATTCGTATACCTGCGAGATTTTAGAGGTGACTGCTTATGCACCTTTCCTTCTAATTGCATAGAGGTGAAGTGAGAGGCTCGATCCCAAACCCAACTCCTTGTAGGAGTTGTAGGACTTTTTGCTGTCTAAACATGCATAGGATCGCACCCTAAAGATCTATTCTCGGAACGCAGCAGCATAACTGGACCCAAAGGGACAGACACCAGACAACTCTTTCGGATATGGTTTTTGGTATTGTATCTGCTATAGAAGGCCTGCTTTTGGAAGTTGTGTGATCAGTACAGGGATCCTAAATTAAGTGCAATATGTTGCCTTCCACAGCTGTACAGAAATGCAATATGGGATTGCTATATCAGACTGAATTCTGCCGCTTCTTTGCAGATCCTGTTGCCAGGTCTCGAGACACAGACTGGAAAGAAGTAAGTGGCTGTCTTGATATGTTTCTTCTATAGGGCTTTTCTTAAAAAGAACAGTCAGGAGAGCCAGGGGATGTGCAGGCAAGTCCTAAGCTAACAAAGTGCAATTGATATAGGAGACAAGTTATTCACGTGCCAAAGTTTTGCTCAAAGAGCTAGTGAACAACAGTGTTCTCCTTGATGCCAGCCTCCACAACGTCTTTGGAATGAAGCAGAGCTGACTTCTGGTCTAGAATTCTATATTCCAAGTAACAATGTTGCATTAAATATAAGAGGAAAGTGAGACCAGCCCAGTTAGACATTTTCCTCTAAACTATTGAAGCCATTCAGAAGACACTCTGCTCTGTTGGGGACCATTGTGCTGGTGGGAGGGTGGGTGCTGGCACTCTGATTAATGTGTGGTCCTAAATACAGTCGACATGCAGCACTATAGATAGGAATGTTCTAGGAAGCATTTTTAGAACAACGGACACTACTAGATTTCAAGCTGTGCTTTCCCCCCCCTCTACAGCTGTACAAGAAAAAATTGAAGCAGAAGAAGGATGCCCTGAGATGGAGGCACATGATGTTTCTACCCCCTCCTCCCCTTCCCATGCCATTTCATCCCAACCCACTATATCCCAATCCTTTTCCTCCTAACCCTCTTTATCCCCCAATGATCATTGGGGGTGAATATGATGAAAGGCCAATACCTTCACACTTTGGAGACCCAATCCACTCCCTCTTTCCTGGCCCTACGGACCTTCCAAGTCAATATCCTCCTCTTGGGCCACACTTTGATCCATTTCCTACTTTCAGGCCACACTTTGATCCATTTGTACCATTTCAAGAACCCAATCCCACACTCCCAGGAAGAGCCAGTCGGGGCCGTCCAATCGATAGTCGCCGTGCATTCATGTGACAACTCTTATGACCTTGGCTTTAGGATTTTAAACCTTCCTGTTCCTGGGCTTGCTTTGAAACTAGGATACTTCAGCTACAGGGCTCTGATATCTGCCTTTTTAAAATTCTGGCAATGCATATGTACTATGGTATCTTGATTCCAGGGACTTGGGCTCAACAACTCAGTGCAAACAGCCAGTGATGCCTCCCTTAGAACTGGAGATCATTTCCAACCGAACTTTGTGGGACACTTTATTCTTTTCATTACCATCTGCAAATTGCTTCGTAGAAAGCAAAAGGTGGTTGGCCTTTGCTGCATCAGATAAAGAGCACTTTAAACACAAACATTTATGTTGGTCTGGATTGTCTTTTTTTAAAATGTGTCTATTAAATATCTGTGGTGGTGTTTTCCTGAATAACTGGCCTGATTCAATGTATTTTCCATGGGGAGAACTTTCTGTTCTATATAAGATCAGACATATGGAAAGCCCAGGCCCCAAAGGTATCTGATTTGATTCTTCTTCAGACACCTTCTATTGCTTGAGGGATGTTTCTTTTTTTATTACTTGGAAAGCAATTTTGGTATTGAACTTCAATGCACAAAGAATACAGGGTTAACATGGTTTTTGTTACACTTGAAATAATAAAACATTGAACAGTTCATTCTACAAAACAGTTGAATAATAACATGCTACAGTGCAACTCAGAACCTGACCGAAAACATGAGCAAGAATACCAAAAGCTCTGATAAAAGGATAATTGCCTTCCTGTCCTAGATGGTTCTCTTGCAAGTACCAGGAGAAAGCTTTAAGTGTGTTATAAAATAAAATGACAGCATCCACTGTACGATCAAGTAAGATGGAAACTATGTAGCGATAGAGGGGAATGAGCCCAAGACTTGTTTTCACCAACTTTGCTTATGGTCCATTTCATCGGCATAAAGATACCTAGTTGTCTTGGTATGGTCGTATGCATGACTGACACCATGCGTGTGTAATTCTTAGGAAGTAGTAGACATAACTCTAAATGTTCATGCTGTCAATCAACTGGGTGGGTTGCTTTCAGAGAATACAAGAGTGACATTGGAAGGTTTCTCCTTACTAAAGGATCAACACGAATATCCCGTCCAAAGATATATGATTAGAACAAAGGCTGTCTGTCTCTATTTGTGTTCTCTTACCTGGTGAGGGAGAATTAATTACAGCAATCATTTCTGGGTGGTTTTTCTCAGTCCAGTATTTGCAACCCCACCAACCCAAAATACTTTGATTACAGCTGCAGTGATTTTGATAAGCCAATTTATTCCTAAGTCCCAAGTAATTTGGGCTTAATTGGGTTCTAACTGAGGCTGCAGATAATACTATGTTATAGGAAGAAAATAGAAAAACGACCCTTGTGTATGCACAGCTGCAACCATACAAATCTCCAAACTGTAAGGTTTCTTGGTGTGTACATTAAATGTGCCCACATTCTGTTAAGTGCATGAATGAAGCATGGGATTTGTAGTTGGGCAGTAGCACTTTATGATATTTATATGTTTATTATTGCTTGTGTGCCCCTTCATGAGATTTGCGCATGTAGTGAGCAAACTCAGGGTTTTTTTTTGGATGGCCATATTTCTAAGGGTGCAGTCTTAAAACTTTTAAAAACATGTCTTTTCTTTCAGAAATGGCCCTTGATATTTAGCTCTTGTACAGCTTTGGTGAGACATAGATTGCTACTGGATTATTACATTTGTGAGCACCAACTGATTCTTTATAGCACTTCACCCCATTATCAACTAGCATTTATCAACCGAAACTATTACAATTGGAACATGCCTAAATCACCTCTAAAAATGGCTTGAGTAGATTTCATAGATCATAGAGTTGGAAGGAGCCTACAAGGCTATCGAGCCCAACCCCCTGCTCAATGCAGGAAACTAGAGGAGGGGTCTCCCATCCAAGTAATAACCAGGCTTGACCCTGCTTAGCTTTCCACACTCAGACAAGCTGAGCCAGCATAAGCCACAGGCCTGTATATAGTAATGCAGTTCTGATCTGCCACCAAACCTTGTACTGTATACTAGTCCCTTCTAGTTATCCTGGTAAGAGACTTCTGGTATAGTGGTATGTTTCTTCCAGGTCCATATACAGTATGAAACACTGGGGAGATAAAAATTTGAGTTTTCTTCCCCTGCAACCCCTTGCACTGGTGTAATCAGCCTTTTTGCTGGTGGGAGGAGCTATCATTTCTATAGTACTGCAGTGCAAGAAAGGGCTATGTAATTATTTTATCCCTATGAGGTAGGTTAAACAGGGTGACTTGCTTGAACAGGGATTGCAGTATTTCTAGCACTAAGCTATACTCTTATTTTATTTATTTATTACATTTATCAATCGCCCATCTGGCCGGTCACCCGGCCACCCTGGGCGATGTACAATTAAAATACTCTTGACATGCTGATACAAGGGAAGCCCTGTTCTAGCAATTTCTAGGAGACTAGTCCATTCTGTTATGATTTCAAACTATGCATCTGTTATTTTGAGATCACAGTTCCAAGCAGCTCAGGCAAGGTGTCAGAGCTGTATTGCTGTCCTACATGATATATGCAAAACAAATTAAATGGTTTCAGCTGGAAAATCATTTTGAAGAAAGTAATGCCTTTGTGATCAGGCTACCATGAAACTTCGGCCTAGGATAGCATAGACAACACAACACAACAATGTTTCCTTTAAATCGGGGATGGCAACATCAGGGGGCCTGGGGGCCACTCGCTCCTGGGCCCTCCCCTTAAGAGCCACACTCCTGCCGCAACCCCCCCCCCCCAGCAGTTTGCTGCTGAATTTTGGCAGCAAACCACTACAGAATGGTAAAAGGGTCAAATTTAGCTTGCACTCAAAGCACCATTTTTTTGACAGCATGAATTTCAGTGGTTGCAGGAGCCACATGGGGGGGGCAGTGGGGGCTGTATGCAGGCTCTGTTGCCCACCCCTGCTTTAAATGAAAGGTTTCCAGAAATGACCTCTCTGTATTTCATATGCTGAATTGTACTTCCAAGAATTAATGCAATCCAGATTGCTGCTAAAAATTCAAAAACAGTAAGAGTGATGGCTTTTCCATTGTTAATCTTTGTCCGATGTAATGTGGTGCACTAAATGGCAGACCTTGCAAGGTGCATGTAAGTAGGACCAGAACTGAGACTTGTGAGCTTGGCTATTTAGAAAAACGTTACCAGAGAATGTCAAGCTTCGCTCTAGAACATGTAATACACATCTCTTACCACTGAGTAACTGTAGCCTGCTCTACCACATGTTAGCTTTAGGGAGTAGAGCACAAAATGTGATTTCATGCAACATTGAACCTGGCTATTCTAACTTAAGAGTTGCAAAGGCAAATGACGTGATTGTGGTAGCCTTATCATAGAGCCCAGCTGTCATAGTTACAGCGATGACTTTTGCTTCTGTCTGAACTGTGGTGCCAGACCAATGTCCTGTTTACTTCAGTGTTGCATAGATAGTGCTGTAAAAAGGAAGTCAAGCATTCTATTTGGTTTCAAAGTGAGAATGGAACAGCTAGAACTCTCGCAGTAGGCTTTTCCTTTCTCTTCTCCCTTCCCATCCTTTTTATGCTTGATGTGTACCCTGATCTTGCTGGGCTGCCAAGAGGTCATGCCACTAAGGCCTAATTCTGACGATGGCACTGGAGAAAATGTAGTGGGACTGGAAGGAAGCATACTTATTCCATGTGTCTACTTTGAGGCATTGTTGCCCCCTGCTTTGCAGCCATGGGAGGATTAGGTTGCTGCGCTCTGTGGCTGGCTGGATGCTTTCTTGTAAATTTCTCCACAATTGATGTCTGAGGTGGCTGTTCCAGTTTGCCCCGTGTTCATGCTGGTTTTGCTATTTTCTGACTCTTGTATTTTCTTGAGGGAGTTCCTTGGGCATGAGATTCTATTCTTGGTGTGGTTCAAAGATCTTTCACTCAAATAGTTTCTTATCTGCAATACATTATGGCTGTTTAACACTGCATATAACTTGAATTACACTTTGCATGCTCACAAGTGTAATTCAAAGGCTTGTGTATTCTTTCACCAACACATGATGCTCCAACATAAGACATCACACTTACGTATTTTATTACCTGGGGTCAGCACAAAGAAGCTGTCAGGGTTGCAGTGATGCAGCCCGATGCAAGCCAGGTTGCAGCATTGTGGCACATGGAGCAGAACAGTTGGAGCCAGAGTGACCTCCTTACCCACTCCTACTTCCAGTGCTATCAGGATACCAGATTGATTGCACCTGGGAATCAGAATGGATTTTACCCAGGCTGCATATTGACCAAAGTATCTCGCTATGAATGACCATACTTTGAGCCTGTGATCCACCTTCTTTTGTCAAAGATGTTTGCTCCTCAAGGATTATTATTAAAATGATGTCCTGAAATTTCTCTCGTTTTGAGTGTGGAGGGATGGTTCTGGTTCAACAGGGGTTACACGGAAAAGCCTTTTACATGTTTGGATTCTTTTATCATCAGTGGGATCCTTTGAACTGAGTAAAAGAAAAACACATTGATACTTAAGGTGCTGTGTAAAGGACATAGAAACATAACTATGAAGGATTCTGTTTGCAGACTGGGCTTATTTATACTTACAGCAAAGTAGGTAAGGTGAATGAGTCTTGGAGCAGCAGGATTGTGCCCTACCCACCATTGCATCTCATTCACACATATGCTGTAAATAGCACTTCAAAGTGTTCAAAGCACTTTGCATGCACTGCAAAATTTGTAGGCCTGAGAATGCATGACCTTTACCGTCAAACATGGGGGCAGGTAGAGGGTAAAGAATTCATGTATTGTACCTATGCACAAGGGTATACTTTATTCAGATGTTACAGGAAATGTGTGGATGCAAGGGGGCTGCAAGAAGGTATGTGGATGAGCAAGATCCCACTTGTTGAGATTTTCCCCTTTGCTGTATGTGTGAATAGGCTCTACAAGGAACTATATGGACTGCTTGGTAAATTCAAGGACAAGACTGGATAGGTAAATATAAAAAGTGACTAATTTGCCCCCCAAAAAACAAAACACCAAAAATTGCTCTAACTTTAAACTGAGAGATTAATCAGAAAACAGGCTAGCAAATGACTTCCTCAGGTTGCGGATGGTTTCGGCTTTTGCCTCATCTTCGTTGGCATTTCCCCGCTGTGATGATTCTGAGAGACTGAACGTGTTTGTCAGGGACTGTGATTTGCTGAAAAAGAGAAAAAAGGAATGAAGGAGTGGACATCTTCCTCACAAGGGCAAAGAGGAGAATGGGCTGGATGCTTTGGGAGTTGGCATTCTTGGGGAGCTGTCAAGGGTCCAGTGCCCCAGCAGGACTTGCTCTCAACCCTTGACCTGCCACTGAAAAGGAGGAGCAGCCCCCATCACCCCCTGGCGGTCAGCACCACACCAGTTCATGAACCAAAGGTAGCTGCTTCTCCTCTACCTCATGATAGTCACTGCTTATCTGTCCACCTGGGCATGCAAGTAGTGCTACTTCCTGATGAACCTTGTCCTGGTGGGCAGACAAATGGTGACAAGGAGAAGCCGCCAATACTGTCTACTCTCTCCCTCCATGCGGTGAACACAGAAGAGGGCAGGCCCATAAAAACGTATGAATCTATACAAAGTGTATTTAGTACACAATACCCACAGCCTTTTGGCAGGTTGGGGAATAGGCTTTTTCGGGCCTTGTTTTAATGGTAACATAGGTCTTTTGCAACTTGATTTAGGGGCTGCTTGAGTTTCCAGTGCCAGATTTTCATTAGTTTTTAGGGTTTTTGGGGACTGTGACAGCTAGGCAGAAGGCTGGAGGTATGACTAGACTGACTAGTAATATAGGATTGGGATTGCCTTTAATATGTGGATTAGTTCAATTGCTGGAGTCACTTCATGCTCTCTCCTTTCCTATATAACTTGCCTGGTTTTGCTCTATAATATGCTGACATGCTGTGGATTGATTTGTGAGGCCTGCAGTTTGAATGACACTAAGTGTGCTCTGTAAAAGGCACCTACTTTAGGTGAGGATGCGGAGGAGCTTGCTGCTTGGATGGTTCGCCCGAGCCTTGCTGGCCAGGCCCCCGTCCTTGTGCTGGAGGTCTAGGCTGCTGTGGGGGAAAGGTGCCTGGCTTGGAAGGCTGGCTTGGCGAGCTTCCAGCAGATGACCTAGTTTGTTGGGGAGATCCAGGTGACCTTTGCTGTGGTGAGGTGGACTGGGGGCTCAGAGGTTGCTGACCCTGTGGAGAGAGCCTTTGCTGGGGTGGAGCTGCTGTCCGTGCAGGCTGTGATCCCTGAGGCTGGCGTGGGCCCCCTGAAGCAAAGAGGTGCATTTAAATAAAACACTTGATTGAGACAAGAACAGCTTCTATAGGAAATAGACTCTTCACCATTAGCGTTACAATCTTGTATTCAGTACAGTTTCCCACTTGCCTATGTAGCTGCTACATAGATAAGTGGGAAACTGTGCTAAAAACAGGATGTAGCTGAATGCTGAGAACCTTGCAACTAATTTCTTTAGGAATCTGAATACAGAAATTATATTACTCACAGCCTGGGTGAAAGATTGGATACAAAACAAAAATATTGTATACAAAATGCTGAATACTGCGAGGTTAAGCAATCCTAATGTAAGTAACAAGGTGCGTGCCCTCTCCTCCTTCAGGAGCTCCATGCAAAACTATATTAATCATCTTACTTTCAAACTCATCTATTCAAACCTGTGAGTTTAAAACACAGAGCTCTCTTTTAACATCTAGCTCAGTGTTCTCCAACCTTGGGTTCCCAGATGTTTTTGGCCTACAACTCCCAGCATGTGGCATGCTGGGAGTTGTAGGCCAAAAACATCTGGGGACCCAAGGTTGGAGAACACTGATAGCTGCTTTAACCCTCCACCACCCCCATATATTTTACTCTCCATTTTAAAAATCTGATCTTCAGCTTTTAAAAATCTGTAACCTCAATTTTTTTTTTAAATCAGTGTGGTTCAAGTCTTTTTATCTGAAATAAAAATATATTCCAATACTTCTAGAGTTATTGTTGGCATTGCTTTTGTTTCTTTACTAGTCTCAAATGTTGAATCTAATCTTTTTTCCAGAATGGGCTGTCTGGGAAGAAAGATGATATTTTTTAATCTTTCTCCCTTCCCTATAAAATAGAGCCATAATTTCTTAACCCTAGCCACCACCATGCCAAATTCAGTACTGTGGTTATGCTTTCCTGCAAGCCATACTTCCAGTGCTGGAATACCTGACTCCCTAATCCAGTATTCTCATACTATTTACAGATTATGCATCTTCTCTTATACTTTATTTATACGTTTTACAGTATAGTTGGTACCTTGAGGTGGAGGTCGAGGCTGGGACAGCTGTCCAAGCGGGGGTCCTAGCTGAGATTGCATCTGTGATTTCATTGATGGAGGCTAGAGTTAAAAACCACTACAGTCAACACAGTATTGGAAACATGACAAGCATAGGGGTATTACCTACTGTCCATAGCTAAGGCCTGTGCAAGCATCTAGCCAGGGATGATAGTCTAGAAATGAGGAGGTTGTTTTCTGCAGGTGGCTGGCAATGCAGTTACGGTTTGGTTAGAGTGTATTTACAACTATCATTCTTTTTGATGGCAGTTGCTTTGTAAAATGTATGTGACAGGTATATGGAGTGGCAGGTATGCACATACTTAAGGTAGCCGTGTTTTAGGTCAGAGCTTCTGTTCCTGTAATATCTGTGTAGAAGGAAGAATTTTGGTAGGTGCAGATTCCCCCGCTACTGCAGAGGTAAGATGCACTCTTGCACAGCCTATTTTTGTAAAAAACAACAACACACAACCTAGAACCCCCATGTTCTTCCAATGTGTCTTAAATTTATAAAGCCAGAGGGCATACTCAGGATCTCTTAGAAACTGAGGCATAACTAATCTGTGTTCAATGATCTTGAGTATGCACTCTTCCTTAAAAATGTAAGAGGTGCCTTGGTGAGACCTGCAATGTCCAAACTAGTCCAGCATTCTCTGTAAGCATCTGAGCAACCTGTTGCAGGAGATAGGTGGTCCCACTGCAGAGTGGCCAATGGTACACTGGTTGGCCATGGTTGGCATTCTACCAAGCCCTACACTACTGCAGCAGCATGAAAGGAGAAGCGACATTAACAGTACTACTTCTCAGTTGCTCTCTAGTACACTGAACTGTTCCTGTCTAGAAACGTCCACATGGTGAATGATACAGGCAGAGTTTAGCATGTTTAAGGGCCACTTAATTTGACTGAAAAATTAAGCATGTATTTAGTTGTTTCCCACTGACTTAAGATGTGCTTACTTTAACTGGATTGTGTGTGCCCATAATTTCTGATGTTAAAAACATAAGAAGAGTCCTGCTGGATCAGACTAAAGGCCTATCTCGTCCAGCAACTTGTTTCCCACAGTGCCCAGCCAGATGCCTATGGGAAACCCACAAACGACATGTGGGCAATAGCCCTCTTCCACTGTTGTTCTCCAGCAACTGGTATTCAGGGGAATCAGCTTGGAAATGGCATATAGTCGTCATGACTAGTAGCCTTATCCTCTGAATGATAGTGTTTATAGAAAAAGGGTACTTCTGTAGGATTTGGGGAAGGAATTCCAATGCAAGAATCAAAGGTCTTGTACTGAGTATTACACTGTTTCCATTAGCCCTGGAATGCTGGATGCCTCTTTGATTCAGAGACGTGGGTCTAGCCAACCAGAAGATGGCTGGCTTGGTCAGCTTTGCAGCAGCACCAATCGCCTGTTGGGCAGGATGGGCATTCAGAATTCACGGCAGCATGATTCTTGAGCTGATGTCATGTATGGCCCTATGAGCAGGATGCAGCTATCCTACACCAGCACCTGCATTTGCAATACCCTTTTTGAGGAAGCCTGTTTCTATGCATACGGTACCTTTCCCTTGCTGAACTGGGGCCACCTGCCCCAGAACCTTTCATACAGCGTATGCTTACACTCAAGTTTGTGTGCTTTGTTATCCAACACGCATGCAGACATGGATACGAGAAGATGATTTCCAGGAATTTCCATTCTTTTTCTTGGCAGAGTATATTACAATTTGTCTTACTTGAAATCATGTAATCATGCCTATGGCTGTGGGGGCACCGGGGGGAAAGACACCCTCTTTGCTGCTTTAGCAGGATGGGTGGGTAAAAGCAGCTCTGGGAAGGCATTTCAGGAGGGAAATGACGTAAGGGGACAGGGTTACCCCACTGCACTAGTCTATTTCAAATTGCAGACTCAGCAGCTGCACTGTATAAAACAGATCACAGAACTACACATAATTTGTAGTTCTGCCCACAGTGACTCAAGTTGAGGGTTTATGGAAATAACTTTTGTACCACAATCTATTATCTTAAAACAGTGACATTTTGTTTTCTGATGGCATTGGAAAATGCAGTGCATTTAGATGACTAAGAGTGCAATCCTATGCAAGTTTAGACAGAAAAAAGACCTACAACTTCCAGCATGCCGGCTGGGGCATGCTGGGAGTTGTAGGCCTTTTTTCTGTCTAAACTTGCATAGGATTGCACCCTTAGTCATCTAAATAGACTGAAAAATGTGTTGGCATCTTACCCAAGGTCTTAGAGGTGAAGGGGAGGATCCCGTAGTCGCAAGGGCCTGTGCCATTCTGGAGACAACCAGATCTGCTATTAGCTGTCTGTCTTCCTCCACATGCTCCCCTATCAGAGGCATTGAGCTGTCCATCACCTGCAGAAAGAGATGAAATGAGTCCTATACATCAGTGGAAGCAAGTTCCTCACCTTTGGACTATGGCAGCCAGTGCAGCTGTAGGACCCGAGCGTTGCACGAAATATAGACAGATGCTTGCAGAAATCATGACACAATTTCATGGCCACCTGTGTGGCAGTTGCCAGCTAGATCTTGAGGGTTTTTTTTCAACAACAAAAGTGACAAATATCTAAGTTATGCCAAGCTCATCTCTTACTATAAAAAATGGCTAAAGAAGCAAGAATGAGATGCCTGCAATGGCTGCTTTGTGTATGACTTGTTCTAATAAATACTGCAAGTAGTTTGTGCAGTCGAATGCACACCAAATTCCACACCCCATCTAATTTAGTTTCCAGAGGGATAGGCTTAACTGTGTTAGGGCAAAACTAGACACTACATTAAATGTGTGGTTTGCAGCCGATCCCCTCACCATTTTTTGTAATCTTGAAGTAAGCACTGCACTGCACTTGGACCACTCCATGTGGGTAGCAGCGCTTTAAACTTTGCACCCAGCCACCTTTCCCTAAATTCTCTCCCCACCCCAAATGTGTACTTAAAAAAGAAAACTCTCCATTGGCACCAATTGAGGGGTGTCGTCCCCCCATTGAAAACCCCTCATGCAAGGGGAGAGGGCAAAGTGTCTGGATAGAAAGGCTTGAATCTCCCCTACCAGCATGTGTGCTCCCAATGCAAGGGGGCTGGGTAGCATTGAGTCCTGGTGCACAATTGTTGAGAGAATTATGGGATTATCCTTGAGCCCAGCTGAATTCGTGGCCTTGATTCACATGCAATTTTCTATGGTAACCCCTCTGCTGCAATACATCTCTCCTCTGCCTGCTTCAGATTTCATGTGGGAAACAATCATAACAGGGTAATTCTGACCACTAGATGGTGCCATTATATTCCTCAAACTCTTCATACCCAGTGAAGGAACATTACTCAGATGATAATACGATTATCCTCCTCCTCTAAACTAATAGTAAACTTATTCTCTGAATGTATGTAGCTGAAATGGCATTATTGACATACAAGTGGGGAGGTATCAACAGGTGTAGAGGAACTCCAAGGTTTCCAGGAGTACCAAAAAATGTAGGGGGGACAGAATAGGAGGGGAGGAAAAAAAAACCCAACCCAGCCCAATGAGGACTGAGCAGGCTAAGTCTGAATGTAGTCCATAATGTGGTGTGCGCACTCCCTTGGCATGGCTCATCAGCTCCAAAACTTGTCCTAGTAGCAGCCAACAGCCTAGCCATACAGTGCAGCCTTATAAATGTCTACTCCAGTGAATTCCCATTTATTTCCATGGGGCTTACTCCCAGGTAACTGGAATGTTGACTGAGTGTTGAGAACAGAAAAATGGAAAATGGGTGGTAGGGAGGAATAGAATGGGGTATCCTGGGAAAAAAGACATGGCGGCTGTAATCCTGAATAGGAGCCTTCCATACTGTAGCATTTCAGTGCAGGCCCCACTTGCTGCTGCTAATTTTGCTGATCTTTTTAATGAGAACACTACTATACGAGTCCTTCACACCCCTATTTAAATCTTCACAGCAACCCTTGTTAGGGGATGGGAATGAGAGATGGCTAGCCAAAACCTACCCAATGACATGAGATTCCTAAGGATTTACCAGGACACAATAGTTATTTCATACACAAGACAATGTTGTCTTCACATTGTGGCAAGGAATTCCTATATTTTACTACAGTCCTACTGGAAAGAGTATGCAATTCTACAGGTAAGGAGTAACAATGGTACATTACTGCGCACTTATCTGTGGGAATGCGAGAGTGGGCCTTATCGGTGGCTGCTCCCAGGCTCTGGAACTCCCTGCTAATGGAGGCCCAGTAGCCCCATCTCTGAAGACCTTCGTCAGCAGGCAAATACATTTTTTTTATGTACGCGGGACCTTGGCTCATAAGATGGCTTGAAATTTTTGGTGTACCGGTAATTGGTTTTCACTGGTTGTCTGATTTAGTTTGTTTTTATGCTTTTGACTTTGTATTTGGGTACCATTTTAATGTTTTATTGTATTCGTATGATTGCTATTGGCAGCCTTGAGCACCATTTGGTGGAAAGGTGGGATACAAATGTTTACAAATTAAGAAATGTTATATGTTCAGTTGTGTCTGGGGCCAGCCTCTTAAAGTAAATGAAGCACTTGTACATAGTCCACTAGCTGCCTTTGCAGCCACCGGGGCCTTGCTCCCACTACGGGGAGCCATCTCTGCTAACAGAGAGACCAGGCCTGGCCACTCTGCTAGCTCCAAGAGTTGAGGCAAGGAGGATATAAAGATAGTACACATTTGCAGTTCGATAGGCAAGGTGCAGAGGTAATGATCCCACCTCTCCCTGGGCCCAGGTGAATGCCTAAGGCAGGAATCCTAAATCCGCTTACCTGGGAGCAATGGGAAGTAGGTCTGAGTAGACGTGTATAGGACTGCACTGTATGGCTAGGCTATGTTGGCTGCTACTAGGACAAGTTGATAAGAGCTGATAAGTCATGACAACGGAGTGCGCACACCACATTATGGATTGAATTCAGGCTTAGTCACAAGTAGACCCAATGAAATCAATGGGACTGAAGTTAGTCATGACTAGCTTAAGTCCCATTGATTTCATTGGGTCTACTCTGAGTATTACTAAGTCTGGATCCAACCCATTGAAGGTAAGACTTGGATATATATATATATATTGATATAAAGGTCAGGGTAAAAACTACTAAAATATTTCAATATCAGACTTACACAAAATGTTCTGTATACAGTTGATATTGAAATATTTTAGTAATTTTTACCTTGAACCTTATATTGTTTGTTTATCGTTTGTGGTTAGGCATCATTCCTTTTTCTGTCTGTGTTCCTCCTAAAATGAACCATCTGATTCAAGAAGGAAAATTTGTTACTAAGCATCGGTGCCCATTGTTGTGATATGTATCACATTCACAAGCTGGAGCACATTGTTGACAACATGGAAGGAACAGAATTGTGGTAAACAAGTTTGTTATGTCTTTCTAGAATCTCGTGCTCTTCGCTGGGGTTACTAGAGTGTATGGGAAACAGTATGAGCCTGTCACATGGTTTATGCTTTCTGGTGATGTACTGACTTGTTTTTCTGTCTGGAACCATTTTAGAGAGAAGCAGAACTGTTCTCTCTCTTCACTCTTTTCTTCTGACTTTTGCTTGCTGGACTTATGCAACCATGTAACGTCTTTCCTGAAGTGGAGTAAAGCCAACCTTGCTCCACTGGAATAAATGCTTGCTATGCATTGTACTCTGCACATGGACTGTAACTAGGAATGTATACTCTGTAGAATATTATTTGCTAAAGTAAATAAACAGGTAGAATAGACCTGTGGAGTTACAGAGTTATTTCCTTACTACATGGAATCTACAAACCGGGGGAGCTGGCAGCTGGAATCAGATTACAGGAGCTGGCTGGCTGTTTGCAACCGAAACGCTGCACGCTGCGCAGAGAGGGAGAGAAAGATCTGAACTTCTGTGTGTGGATTTATGGGCGTCTACACACGGGAACAGGATTTTTTAATCTCCCATCTCGCACACACGGGGCTTTGCTGTCATTCCCGCCCCATCACCCATAACCATCTTACAGTACAATCCATGTTAATAAGTGGAGAGTGCATTAAGTGAAGATTTGTCCCTCCTGACAATTTGGTGATAACTAATCAAACTCAACGTGCTTTTCTTTTGGGGCGGGGAAGGAGGAAGGATACACACCGTGAGAAAATCAGCATCTCTATGAAAATGTTCAAAGTGCTTGTAAAACATGTTTCTCCTCCTCCTCCTCCTCCTCCTCCTCCTCCTCCTCCTCCTCCTGAACTGCCTTTACCATTGTGTGAGCAGGAGAGGTACACAGTGCCGCTAGAAAGATGAAGGCGAGCCTGTGAGCTTTCACCTGGAAGACAACTGCTCCTCCAAGGTCCCATGATCCTCCCCAGGAACAGCGGTAAGGAAAAGGCACTCTCCATGTGCAATTAGCCATGGTGACAGCAGCAACCAGTAGACCAATCCTCTTCTCCTGCCCTCTCCCCTATTTGCATGTTGGAAAATTGGGGAGCTCCAACTGGCAAGCTGGGCCATTGCTGCAGATCTCAAACGGTCCCACCCATGTGATGGATATTTTGCTAGTGTACCCCAGTAGTGGTAATAAGGTAAAAGAAACCAGAGGAGGCTAGTAAGAACGGAGGAAACTTCTGTTATTTCAGTCGTGTCAGCCCCAAAGTGGGATGGATCTCATTAAAAACCCAATGGGATTGTTTTGCATTCAGCCAACATATGCGATCTGACCTTACAATGCAACGCTGAGATAAACTTGTGAAACTAAACACGAAGTTGACATATACCAATTAGAAACATCTTTCCCCCCATCCCTGAGAATGAAAACTTTCATGTATCAGCTGAGAGAAAACAGAGGCTGACGGCCCATGTGGGCTGGCCTTCACCACTGTGCAAGGTCAGCGGCTGTTTCCAGCTACAGCTGCTTTCTCCTGATAAAAGTATCTCGGAGGGAGATGGGCAAAGGAAAGGCTCTGGCTGGAAAGCCCCATCATTCTCTCCAGCCATCTCCACTTATGTCTGCATGTCTGTGCAATGTGAAGGCTGCACTTGTTGCTGTTTCATGAGTCAAGATAGGGGAAGCTGACAGGAAGGAAAGAGCTGATCAGTTATACATCAAAGGTGGGAGTGGGTACATAATGGCAAAAGGATAATACATAGGCTTCAACAGCAGTAGGACAAAGCTCATGGAAGCAGGCCTAGGGGGCAAAGGCCTTGGGGGCAAAGGCCAGGCCCCTGCAGCTCAGGGCCCCCCCTAAATGACCACCTAGACTAGAGCATAGCAAAAGATGGAGGCAGCAGCAAACAGGACAGCACCTGAGCTGGCAAACTCCATGCTATTCTTGTAGTCATGACGGTGGTGTGATTTAAGTGAGTTTAAAATGTGAATGCACATGCTCAGAATGTATTTTTATTATCAAGGCTGGCAAATATTTGTTGTTTTAACATATCAGGCATGTAGAAGCAGTTTTAAAGCATAGAGAGAAGAGAAACTTTAGTTGTGTGCTTCCCAACTAAACTAATACACATGGCTGTCTAAAGCAGTGTTCTCCAACCTTGGGTCCCCAGATGTTTTTGGCCTACATCTCCCAGCATGCCCCAGCCAAGGTTGGAGAACACTGGTCTAAAGGGAGGCTCCCAAAAGGCCATTAAGTCCAGGGTCTGAATTACTCAGCTGCACCACTACATGGGAGGCTGGCTATATCCAAAGTTACTTGGATGGGAGACCCCCCTCCTCTATTTTCCTGCGTTGAGCAGGGGGTTGGAACTCGATGGCCTTGTAGGCCCCTTCCAACTCTATGATCCTATGATATCCTATGAACAGTAAGGTAGGTGACATTGTTGGGTATTGGGGTTGCCAATTGTTCAGAACAAAAGTGCCCTTGCCTGCTCCTTTGCCTTTAGCCACAGTTGAGCTGCAGAAATTGGCAGGTGAAGGCTTTTCACTGCATCGTGATTAGTACTACCACCTGCTAATATCCACAGATCAAGCTGCTGTTAAAGGTAACAGGAGTTGGAGCAGGTAAAAGTGGGCAATTCTACTGAATACATAACTCAAGAAGGAGAGGGGAATGCAGAATTCAAACAAAGATTGATGGTGCTTTGTTTGTTTGCTTGATCTTTTGATATATATGTTCTGGCTGCAGATGAAATTATTAAAAGCTCCCCAGGTGGCTTTGGAGGTGGGTCAACAGATGAATTCATCCCTAGCTTCTATTGTGGCTCCCCTGTTGTCAAAGGAATACGCTCATCTCATCCGTGTTTTTGGGTTGTGGTTGTTCCTCACTTTTCTGGCCAAGCTGTTAACTGCATTGATTTAAAGCAGGGGTGCACAACCTTTTTAGTCCCAAGGGCCACATGTGATGCTGTCTTGGGGGTCAGCCCCCCCACCTACCTGCATGCATATACATCCCTCCCCAATTATCTGTATGAGGATCTCTGGGGGATGGAGTAAAGACCCTTCTCTCCACCACTTCCCCCAGTGGCAGGAAAAGAGTGGCCTATGTGAGGATCTCTAAGGGAGAGAGTGGAGAGTACAGGTGGTGGAGAATTCAGTGGCAGGGTCAGGGCACCTTGGGGGCTGCAGTAAAGGCCTTGTTGGGGGGAGCAGGTTGTGCACTCCTGTTTGAAAGCAACTCTGATCAAACCTATAGCTTCTACATTCATCTGGACACCAACTAGTTTTTGGGTGGTTGTGGTGTTTGCCTTTTCTTGAACATAGGAAGAGTACCTTATACTGAGCCAGACCATTGGTCCATCTAGCCCAGTATTGTCAACACTGACTGGCAGTGGTTCTCCAGGGTTTCAGGCAGGAGTTTTTCCTGCCTTGCCTGCTCGCTCACACTCTCTGAGAAATCGCTCTTAGATTTCCAACATATCACTTGTGGTAACAGGGGCAAAATTTGTTACTAAAATATGAAGGAGCCACCCTGTTTTTCTCTTCCCCATGAATTCCCACACTGAATTCTGTATCAGACCACTTGTTTGTAGAGTTTTGTGATGGCCTCTGAAAGTGCCCAACAGCATCCATACCAGTAGCTGCTCTTGAATGAAATACAGGAAAAGGGAGGGATCGCTGAGAGGCTAAAGGAAACTTATTTCCCTCCCTGGCAGCGCACTTGCCTCACACAACTTTGACCTGTCACTGATTCCTGCAGGATACTTGTGGAGCACAAGAATGTGCCATCGCTCCAGGGCTCATGTGGTTCTCATCAGCTTCCCAAAGCTCAGTGGGTGGGACAGCTCTCCCACATGCAGCTATTTGGACGTGTCGGTGGCCCTGAATGTAGCAGTAGGCCAGCTTTGCTCATCTTCCTGCGTAGGTGGAGTTTACAGCAGGGCAGACACAGAGTCTCCATTCCAGCATCCTCATATGGTAACCAAGGACACTTTCTCATTCTTCTGCACAGTTACCCTGATTATCTTCTCCCCCCACTGAGTAGTTCTTACATTTCAGCTTTGATAATGCTTTTTGTTTTTGGCCTGCTTTTCAAAGATCCACCCCTCTGCCATGGCCCTACCGACCCCACTCCCACAAGGAAGACCCCCCCCCCCGCCCCCAGCATGACAAGTCTGACTTCAAAAAGCTAGTTTTGCTAGGCATGGTTTGTCCTAGCTAATCTGCTCCTGGGAGGGACATAGCCGTTCATTATTCATGCCACCCACAAACCCCTTGGAGAGTTTCTCAGTTTCATTTTAGCTGGAAGCTCAAATAAGTTGTGGCTCTGATTCAAGATCTCAGAGTCTTTGTTTCAGATTTGACAACAGGGGAGCAGAATTAGTACCTAAGGGTGAATGCACCTGTTAACCCTCTCCCTACCCAGAGCCTCCTGATGAACTTTTAAAAACGGCAGCTAAAATGGATAATCAACAAGCATAAGTGTCCAGATCGCAAGAAGTAATGGTGCCCATTCTGTTCAACTTTTGTCAGACTTCACCTGGAGTATTGTGTTC
The DNA here is from genome assembly GCA_021292165.1 of Shinisaurus crocodilurus. Classification (NCBI taxonomy): domain Eukaryota; kingdom Metazoa; phylum Chordata; class Lepidosauria; order Squamata; family Shinisauridae; genus Shinisaurus; species Shinisaurus crocodilurus. The sequence goes on along the minus strand of CM037879.1, from coordinate 260,619,189 downwards.
AGTTCTGGAAACCACAGTTTAAGAAAGATATTGAAACTGAAATGTGTCCTGAGGAAGGTGAAAAAGATGGTGGCCCGCCTGGAGACCAAGCTGTATGAGGAAAGGTTGAAGGAGTTGGGACCAGGAGTTTTGGCCTGGAGAAGAAACAATTTAGAGGTGACAGGCTAGCCATCTTCGAATATTGGAGGGGCTGTCATACAGATGATGGAACAAATTTGTCTTTGGTTGCTCCAGAGGTTAGGACCCTGATCCACGGGCCCAAATTAAAAGAAAGGGGATTTCTACTAAACATTAGGAAAAACTTCCTGATGGGTTGAGCTCTTCCACAGTAGAACAGAATGTCTTGGAGGATGGTGGACTTTCCTTTGTTAGAAGTTTCTAAGCAGAGGCTGCATGGCCATGTATCGGGGTGCTGTAGTAGTGGATTTCCCATATCAGTAAGGGGTTAGACTAGTTTTATTTATTTATTATATTTATATTCTGCCTTTTTCCTGCCAGGAACCCAAGGCGGGTTACACGGTCCTCCTCTCCATTTTATCCTCACTACAACCCTGTGAGGTAGGTTAGGCTGAGAGTTAGTGACTGGTCCAAAGTCACCCAGTGAGCTTCATGGTCGAGTGGGGACTAGAACCCGGATCTCCTGAGTCCCAGTCCAGCTCTCTAACGACTATGCCACACTGACCTTTGAGGTCCCTTCCAACTCTTTGACTAATATCAGTGTCATCTGTGGCCAGGGCATGTATCAAAACATCACATGCAAACGAATAAAGTACCGTAAACCTTTGTTTAATATTTGTATTTCCCTCCTTTTGTGGATCATATGCCCAGTAGGGTTGGCAACTTTTACAGGCACCTGCTCCTGTGCCCTCCACAGCAGCTTGATCTGAAGAAATGAGCAGATGGAAAAGCACCATGCAGTGAAAAGCTTCATCTGCTGATTTCTACAGTTCAACTGTTGTTAAAGGCACAGGAGCAGGCCAGGCTAGTTTTTCTGGTCAGGTGGCAATCATCCTTTTTGCTGCTTTTTAGACTTAGCCAACCTTGTCCTACTGTTCTGTGTGGAATCCTGTCCCCCGCCCCCTTCTGCCATTGTAGTCACCACTGCTTTGGTGTAATTAATCAGCTCTTTCCTTCCTTCCAGTTGGCCAACATCCCTCCTTAACTGAAAACAGCAATGTTTAGCTTGCACATTTCACTGGAATGTGGAAGTGGAGGAGATCATTGAAGAAAAGGGGTGGGGTCCCCTACTATCTTTCCCTCCCCCATACAGGCCTGTGGCTCACGCTGGCTCAGCTTGTCTGAGCGTGGAAAGCTAAGCAGGGTCAGGCCTGGTTATTACTTGGGAGACCCCTCCTCTAGTTTCCTGCATTGAGCAGGGGGTTGGACTCGGTGGCCTTGTAGGCTCCTTCCAACTCTATGATCTATGAAATCTATCTCAGCTTTCTGATCACAGCTCTCCTTCCTGCACTGGTGAAGCAGATCACGAGGAGGAGAAGGTGGACAGACCTATGTGCACATATCTGGAACGTTATTGTAGAGGGGATAATTCAAAATGTGATGCTTTTGCAGGTCGACACAGAGCTTTATTCCTTTAGCAAATATTTCCATTCATAGCATCCCCCTCCCACAATTGATATGCATCTCTGATATGCAGTCTGATTCATGTTCCTAAGAGGCTTGTCTGCTACTAAGAGCATAAAGAGTTTAAGAACTGTGTTGTTGAGCCAAGGCAAGGTCCATCTAACTCAGCATTCTGTTTCTGATGGTGGCCAGCCAGATGCCTGTAGGGGAAGCTCACAAGCAGGGCTAGTTTGTGATGTCCATTCCCTGTTGTTTTCATTCTGGGTTCGCACAACACGACAACCCACCATGACTTGTAAGCCATGGTGGGTTGTCATGTTGTGCAAACCGGGTCAATGAATGTGAATTGGCCGGGGGCAGAATATATGAAGGAGGTGCACTTGCCATGCACAGAAATCTCTTATGCATATCCATCTGTGTTTGTGTGTGTGTATGTAATATATCTCTTGCCGCACATCCTTGTTTGAAGGATAATTACATAGCCCTCATTCAACCTCTCACCTCAATGATATAATCTTTCCCATCCTTGCTGTGGACAGCTTTGACTGCGCAAATGTCAAGGCCTCCAAACATCTCCGCAACAGAATCTGCCCAGACCCGATACCTGCAGAAACCAGATGGATTATTTGTATGGAATGTTATCAGAAATCAAATAGGCCTCCTGTTTAGGGCTGTCAATATTTTTAACTTCCCACCAAATGTATAGCCATACCTTATAGATGTTTATAAGGGCTTGGAATGCATGGACAACCCCCTATACTTTCATTTTATAGACATTTTTCTGGACTTTAAATAAATCCCTGGCGTGGTCAAAGCCAGTGTCTCTGCAGCCTGGTGAGCAAGGTGGCCACTTATGTGTCTTTAAAAAAGAGGACAAAGATTTTCATAAAATTTACAGATGCTAATTTATATGTATAGATGCACATTTAGAAATCATGACTATAATTGAAACAGAAATACAATGTATTTCACCATAATGGGGAGGACCGTGGTGAGGTGACCTGTGCCATCCTGGATCACGTGTTCACTGCTGATGGGCAACTTCAAGGCCCCTGCCGGCTCTCCCTCCTTATGGTTTATCAGGCCTGTGGCTCATGCTGGCTCAGCTTGTCTGAGTGTGGAAAGCTAAGCAGGGTCAGGCCTGGTTATTACTTGGATGGGAGACCCCTCCTCTAGTTTCCTGCACTGAGCAGGGGGTTGGACTCGATGGCCTTGTAGGCCCCTTCCAACTCTATAATCCTATGAACATCTCAACATAGTGGGGAAGACTGACAGGGCAACCTGCGTGGCTTGCTCAGTCTGCTGTCCAGGTGTCAGGTGTTCATTGTTGGTGGGCAACTTCAGGGCCCTGCTGGCTCACCCTTCTTACAGTTCTTTACCTTTAAACCAGATTTGAACTGGACAGCCCTTCCAATAGAGGATGCCCTCAAGCTGAAGACTGTCCTATGTAAAGTAGGAGACAAGACCGCCCTCTCTGGAGTGCACACCCTCCTGGTTCATTTGTTCGTTTGTTTTGAAGGGACAAACAGCATTAAGGCCATCCCATGCAGCTCCTTCCCAACACAATACTCGTAAACTAAAAGCTACATGGTCACAGAGGAATCCTTGGCAGACTTTGTAGAAAGACCCTGGGATGTAATTTGTGGAAGTAGCCTCTGAGCAGCCTTTGTCGCTTTGGAAGATGAGAAGTAAGTAAGGAAGAAGATCTGCGGGGGGAGGTCCATGGTCCCACAGCTGTTCATTCAATGGAAGAGGAAAAAGGAATGCTCTTAGCTGGGTTTTCTTACCATGCAGCTGGATTATGCTCTTGAACATTCAGTGCAATCCAAAAATTCTTGAAGCAGAAGATCACAAAGCCAGGCTGGGTTAGGGGCCTTGGGATGTAATTCATCTCCCTGGTCCCCAGACAATCTGTCAAATGGGCGGGTCTCTGCTTTCCTTGCTAGAGAGTGGGAGGTTGCAGCAACAATCAGAGCTGCATGTACTTGGAGGATTGCCCAGTCCCATATGAACCTGCCTGTCAACTAAGGTCTTTTATGGAGGCCCTGCTCAAACTGAGCCCACTTTCCGAGTGGCGGTGGCAATGCTGGCTCCAGGCTTTGCAGGGCCCCTCTCTTTCTCCCTGTTCCCCATTCCAGCCCTTCCCTCACCATGTGCAGAGCCACATGGCTTGTTCTCCCATCGCCAATCCCCATGGCTGCCCAGAGAAAAGCAGGCAGGGAGGGAGAAATTGAGCTGCTCGCTGCCTGCTGTTATTCCTCCCTGCTCTCTCTGCTTGCTTGCTGGGACTGTCTCTCTTTCCTAGACAGGGTGGATGAGCAGGTGGCAATGCCTAGAGGAGCTCCAACAAGGCTAAGGAGTTCTGGTAGCCACCAATGGTCCCCTCACCGAGTGTGGGCCTTGGCATTTGCCCAATTATGCTGGGCCTGTGCGGTGGGTGGCAATAAGGAGCAGGGCCTTTTCAGTTCTGGTGCCTCATCCCTGGAACTCTCTCCCCTTATTAATTCATCGAGTGCCCTGGCTGATGATTTTAGGCAATGGGTAAAGATGTTTTTATTCTCACTGGCTTTTAATGGTATCTTCTTGTCATGCTGTTGCTGATGAGCTCTTTTTATCTCTTTGTTTTAAATTTTTATTGTGAATTCTCTTATACTGTTATAGCCACCTTGGGTACAAATATTTTTTTACTCATCATCGCCACCACCATCAGTTACACCCCACCATCTGGTGCACGAGGGCCAAAGTAGATGTGACTTTGGAGATGTGTCAATGCATCTCCCAACATCTGTTTAGGTTGTTGCTGAAAGCAGGCAGGGAGTGGTGTGGGTGGGAGAGGCCAATTGGGGTGGTTAATGATCCCCAAGACCAGGTGCTCATTTCCGGATTCAAATTGCTTTCTTAGCCATTGAGGCTTAGAGGTGAGGCTAATTCTTAGAGGTGAGGCTATTAACTGTGAAGGAGAATTCATAAGGGCAGTCATAAGTCCAGCTGTGCTGGATCGGACCACAGGTCCATCTGTTCCATCAGTCGGTTACCAACAGTGGCCAGCCAGATACTTCTTGGAGCTTCCTATCAGGACAGAGGAGCCACAAAGCAAACTGGCAATCCTAACAGCAAGGGATATTCTCCCTCTTATTTGACATGGGTCACAGGACAGGTTTCCTTTATTTTAGGGTGCAATCCAACCAAGATGCCCGTAACACTCCATACTCGGAGGATTATGGGCATCCTGTGGAGGGCGGGAGGAGCGCGGAGGCGAAGGTTGCCTCTGTGCTCCTCCTGCCCTGCAACTCAGCTAGGTTTTGGCTGTCTAGCTGAGGCACTTCAGACTGGGAGGGAAGGAGGCTGAGGCACTACCAGGATACGTCATATCTCGGTGGTGCCTGTCTCCTCCCCTCCCTGCCCCCTGGAACGCCCCCTAAACCTTGTCTCCGAGGTTGCTCTTGTGACCTCAGAGACGCAGCTGTCATGGTTCTTTCTGCGTTGGCTGCGAGGGGTGGGGAGGGGATCCGAGCGCGGAGACCCAGCTATGAGGTCAGACAGATTTTCCAACCTTGTAGCTGGGTCTTCCAAAAAACACACACCTATGGCCGTCTAGACGTTGTCTAGCAGCCATAGGATTGCATTGTTAAGGGGCATTTTGAAGGACTGCCTTCTCCTGTATGAACCTTCCTGGGTGTTATTATCATCATCAGACACCTCTGCTGGCAGAGGTGAGGCCGACTGCAAATAGGGAAAGAGTTTTCTTGGTGGTGGCACCTGCTTATGGGATACTTTTCCTGAAAAAACCTGCCTGATGCCTTCGCTGCTGAGTATTAGGCACCAGGTTAAGACCTCCTTATTTGTCTGAGCTATTTCATGAACAGTTGGATTTTGAGGCAGGCCATTTTGCTTGCTGCTTATATGCTCTATTCCTGGTTGTTTTATCTGCTTTTTATTTTTCAGTTCTATTTGCCATTTTATTGTAGTTTAAACTGCAGGGTTTTAAATTATTTTACACTGTTTTGAGAATGTGCTGCTGACTGTATTTGGCTGCTGTACATTTTAGACATGGTTGCTTCAAAAATTGTTTGTATACCACTTTGGAAACTTGAGTAATGGTATTTTTGAAATGAGTGTCTGATGGAGAGAGCTCTTACAAAATGATTTCTGACTGACACCACCCTAGTAGTGTTGTCGTCATCACAAGCTCACAGCACTCCTATATTGAGGTGACAAAGCACTTGGAGAAAGCAGAAAAAAGGGGCCAGAGGTGGTGATTTGAATACCTTTCTTGGCAGGGAAGTTGTAAAGTTAGAATAAATTCACGCGGGTGAGCTAATTCTTTCCCACACTGGGCTTGTATGAGGAGAAGGGTGCCAGGAATGTGCTGTTGACATTGGGGATTAACCCCATGAATCAAGCAGGTTATCCATGCTAAAACACAAGGCACTGCAAGGCCTGTGGATGTACGACAGGGACTGCATGGAATTCATGGGCAAAGGAATGGCTGCTCACAAAAGGATGGAGAAAGAGGGACTGGGTAGAAAGGATGGTGAAGATTTCTGGGTTCAAAATCTGGGTTAGTGCAAAATGAAATGAGTTAAGCTGCATTATACGGAGTCAGTCCATTGGTCCATCTAGCTCAGTATTGTCTACACCAGCATTCCCGATCTGGTGTCCTCCAGGTCGGGAATGCTGATTCTGGACTTCAACTCCCATCAGTCCTAAGCTAGTGTGACCAATGGTCCAGAATGCTGGGAGTTGCAGTCCAAAATGTCTGGAGGGCGCCAGGTTGGTGAAGGCTGGTCTACACTGTCTGCTAGGGGTTCTCAATGTTTCAGACCAGGATCTTTCCCAGCCCTACCTGTAGATATCAGGGATTGAACCTTGGACCTTCTGTATACAAAGCAGGTGCTCTACCACTGAGCTACGGCCTCTCCCATCATATATTATACAATACATGGTGAAATACACAAGTGAAATTGCAGTAATTGCCCATGACCATCTGCATGTAGGCTGAGCACTATTTCTATGCGGAATGTTTCTGTGTAGGAATCTTGTCATTCTTTGGAGTGACTCTTAGAAAAAGCAGCTCATGCATATCCTGGCCCCCTCTCTTGGCTTTAAGACTTGGGATGGACAGCGGATATAGCCCTATTGTGATGTGTGGAGAAAGAAGTGGGTCAGCGAAGTGGGATGGTAGGGACTAGCTGAGGTGGGAAGCAACAGGTGCAATGTTCTAGTTTTCCGCTTTCTTGGGAGGCAGTTGCTGCTTGACATAGACAAGAATGCAAAATGCAAACAGAACCTCTGCGCTATTACAAAGGCATTTGGGATAATGATTAATGCAGCCCTAGGCCTAAGCGCATCGGACTGATTGACCCGAAGATTGCATTTTTGGCCGTTGTCCCGTCTATTCATTACCTCTCGGTCATGGCGATCTGCTCCAACATGGCAGAACCCGTGTTTGCTTTCCAGTTTCCAGAGATCGATGTCCTCCTGGGAAAAACAGACAAGCCACATGAGAACAATCAATCCCCCCCCCCCAACATTGTGATTTCCTCTCCCAAATTAAAGAAAGCCGGGTGGAAATGAGGGAAGCGGGACCGAGAGTGTTGGCAGGGAACCCTTTCTGAGCCCTGCTGCCCACAGTGATCGTAACCATTTCTGATGGCCCTAGTCAATGTGTAAGTCCTTCTGCAAGCCGGGAACTTCCCTCTGTGTGCTGCTGGCAGCCTCCCACTTAGTTACATCTTTATCCAAATGCTGGCTGGGTATTCTTATATTGGCCTTATGGACTGTCTTCTGGGTATGCCAGCCTTTGTACAGTAGAAATGTCCATGAAAAGCCTGTGGAATAATTAACCTTGCACGCTGTAGTGTAGAATTTAAACTACACAGGAGGCCCCCTGCCAGAAAAGCCAAGAGAAAGCTTCCCACAGACATCAGTGGGCTTTAGAGCTACTAGGAAAAGGGGGCGATGTGAGCAAAACACTAAAGAAGAGTGAAACACTGGCTTTCATTCAGTCTGCTTTCTATTGTGGTGGAAATACAGCTCTCTCTCTGCCACCGTAGAGTCAATGGCACTAAAAAAAAAAAAAAAGAAGCCACCCACCGGTTTCTCCCAATGACTCCTCAAGAGTTATTAAAGGGTACAAGTTTCCATTCTCGTAACTAGCTGTTAATGTCTGCGCCTGCTGCTAGTGCCGCTGGCAAACAAGCTCTTCTGAGCTTTGAGTTTAGGAGGAGAAGTGTCGTATCCACAAAGCCTGCCCAGCCGTATGATCAGACGTGGTCAGATCTCACAGGCCCCAGCTGAACGGCGTCGGGACTGATCGGTGTCACAGAATGGCAGCTGGCTGCTGAAAAGGCTGGAGCATGCCAGAGCTCATGTCCAGCAACCTTGATCCAGTTTCCTCTCCTGCCTTGTTACAAGCATTTTCCCTACATGCTGAAATTTAAAGAGCCAACAATAAAATGCACTTCATTGACTAGGTTCGCGTGGCACGACCACCCACCATGGGCAGCCAGCCATGGTGGGTTGCCATGTCGTTCGAACCCAGCACGTTCTCTGCAGGGTGGCTTAATTTCCACTCTGAGAACTGATGGCTTCTTGTTCGTGCATGCTTGTTCATATCCATTGTGGGTTGTTGTGTTGTCTGAACCAAGGAAAGCAACTTTATTGTGGGTTGCTGGGATCGGCTACAGAGCCGCTTGGCAAGAGGAGCAAAAAAACCTGTGCCATTCTTCACGATCTTGCCAGTGCTGCCTCCTGCCTCCCTCACCAGTGACTGTCCCTTCACCGATGCCCAAATGGCACTTTGGAGGGGACCATCAGTCGTTGGCCCCTCCTCCTCCTCCTCCTCCTCCTCCTCCTCCTCCTCCTCCTCCTCCTCCTCCTCCTCGGCTTTGGGAGTATGCAAATGTGTTCATAATTTTTATTATTATTTTTACCCTCCTCCTTCTTTCACAAGTGCGTACAGTACTTTCGCCTGTCCAATATGTGTAGTCTTTCCTGGTCAATTTCCTTGTAAGTTTCAGCAGCCAAAGGGAGCCCCAAGAAGAGTAGGTAACATTCAAGGAAATTGACAAGATACTGCTGCATATAAATTAATTTGCGCACAGTTGCAAAGGACTGGGGGAGAAATAATAGTAAGAGAAAGGAGGGACCCAGTAGCGCAATTCAGAAACATCGAAAATGGGGGGGGGATGGCGAATGGAGTAAGTGCACCCAAGGGGGGGGTCTCTCTCTCTTGGCAATGTAATCCTCTTGCTTTTAACTGTGTTGAACTGACAGTTCTCAGTGTCCTCCACCCTTTCAACACTTCCCCGAGTCTCCAGCTAGTCCAGAAAAGGGAGTTAACACACACACCCCTTTGCAGCTCCCCTTCGGACCAGTTACTGCTGCAGTTACTGCTCTTCAACGATGTGTGCAAATCTCCCTGACAGTTTAAATAACCCCGAGAAAGCGGCTGCATGAGACGTAGTGCCTTTTCCCTATTCTATTTGTAAGCGTTGTGAAATTCTCAGGTGACTTGTTGAGAATCAATATTCTTTTTGCTCTTCTAGCAGAAAGATTTCTAGTTTATGTTTCCACTAGAGGGCATGAACAAGTCTTTAGGATTTTCTAAAATCAGCAGTCAAGGAACTTAAAAGTTTTCATCGACCAAGTTCTAGTAAACAGCAAAACAGAACAGCTCGTGGCTGTAAGAAGAAGGTGAAAAAAGTCCAAAGAAGAGGCGAAACTTCCTACCCTCCACACATTGCAGTGAGCATTACCACCCAAATCCCAGTTATCCCATGTCTCATATGTGGCATTTATTTATTACATTTCTAATCCGCCCAATAACCTGTTCTCTGGATGGATTTGTAGCAGTGCTCGCCACGAAGACAGGCCAACATTCCCCAACCTGGTGCCCTCCAGATGTTTTGAACTACAGTTTCCAGCATTCCTGACCATTGGCCTTGCTGGCTGGGGCTGATGGGAGTTAAAGTCCAAACGGCTGGAAGACACCAGGTTGGGGAAGGCCGTACTAGACTCTTCAGTTGGCTGTTTCTATCGCTGCTGGGAAACCTTACCCATTGCATAGTCCTCCTTGCTACTTTACACAGCACCAGGCCCTGTCTTGCCTTTGTTATCTTAGGTACTGGTAAACAAAGGTGGTAATAGCAAGTGTGTGAACCCTTTTCATTTATACTCCTACCCTGTATAAAGTAGTGTCATAAACAGCTGCCTAGGGCCATCTGGCGGTAATAACCAGAATAGAATGTATTGTGTAAAAATCATTATTGTATATAGAAAGCTTTTGGGATACATTCTTCTTCTTAATTAGTATTTATGACAGGAGAAGAGTGCGCTGTATTTAGAACACCAACAATGTTTGTTTGTTTATTTTAATGAAAAAGTACCTTGCTCCTTCCAACCCAGTCCCAAAGTCTATGGTAAACTCACATGTATGCTTTGTAATTGTTTCCAATTTTCTGGATTCGGATATCGTATTTGGAGTCGATGAAAGTCTCCGTTGTGACATATGTTTTGGCCATGGCTACCACACTTGCCATGTCTTGGAAGTCGTGCTGGTTCTCAACTTTCACCTTTGATTGACAAAGACCCAAGCAGACAAAATGGGAAAAAGAATGTATGTGTAAGAAGGTGCAACATTAGGCAGTGATTACTAGAAACTAGCAAAATGCCCATTGTTATGACAGGCAGGATGTGTATCAAGGATGGCCTGTATGTTGCAAGGACCCCTGGAGAATGCAGTACATCTCTGTGCAAGCTGCACATGCCAACCTCTGGGGGTATCCCTCTTACGGAGGGTCAGGCCATTGAGTGTCAGAACATCAGAAGAGCCAAGCTGGATCAGAACAAGGCCCGTACAGTCCACTGCCCCATGGGAAACCCACAAACAAGACATGAGTGCATCAGCATCCTCCTGCCCATGTTCCCCAGCAACTGGTGTACATAGGCATCCTGCCTCTGATACTGGAGGTAGCATATAGTCATGAGGTCTAGTAGCTATGGATAGCCTTCTCCAGGAATTTATCCAATCCCCTTTTAAAGCCATCCAAAGTGGTTGCCATCACTACACCTTGTGGAAGTGAATTCTATAGTTTAACTGTTTGAAGAAGTACTTCCTTTTATCTGTCCCGAATCTCCCACCAATCAGCTTCATGGGATGACCCTGGGTTCTAGTATCTCCTTTCGCCACCCCATGCATAATTTTGTACACCTCTATCATGTCTCCCCTTACTTGCCTTTTCTCTAAGCTAAACTGTCCCAGATGTTGTAACCTTTCCTCATAAGGGAGTTGCTCCAGCTCCTTGATCATTTTGGTTGCCTGTTTCTGCATTTTTTCCCCAACTCTACAATATCCTCCAGAGCTGCTGGTGGTTTATCCTCCTTCACCACTACAGTCTTCTTAGTTATCTTCCCCCATCCTCTCATGTGTTAGATGATGGCATAGTGGAAACTGATTCCATATTTATCTGTCAATCTAATTTTATATACAGATACTAGAAAGACTATAAGACTCAGAGACAACTAGCTAGAAAGAGGCTTGTGGGGAAAAATTAAGTATATTGCTCTGTGACTGGGGTGGAAAGCCTGCAGCCTGTGGACCACATGCAGCCTTTGGCCTGATTTCATGTAGCCCTTTAGATCCAATATGTCCAAAATGTTCTTATTTTAAGACAACCCCCACACCCCACATATGAAAATTACCAGCTCTGTGAGAAGTACATCGCCAACATTATTCACTAGTACCTAGATACATTTTGTTAAGCCTGACTGGAGTTAGATACCAGTGAAACAGTACTTTATAAAAGATCTCCTTAAGTCTTACAGAAAAAGTTTGCTGTGGCATATTCATCCAAATCCATCTCTCAACATATAGTGGTACCTGAATCATTATATTGCACTCCCATTTTTTCTGATACATATTTGTAAATGTTTCCAGATCTCCAGTTAAACTATACAGTTGACGTAAAACTTTTTAAAAACATGCTTATTATCTCTTCAAATTTTGTGCAGCTTCTAAGGGGTCCATTTTTCCTTAATAGTGTATTAAGCACATGCTTAATCTGCAGATACCGAAATGCACTAGGCCAGTGCTTCTCAATTATTTTCTGTCATGCCCCCCCTAGGAAGAAGAAAACATTTCGTGCCCCCCGCGCGACTGTAAATAGTATCATTTGTCTATAAAATTGTTATAAGTACACCTCTGCATAACACTGTATCCTTATTAACGTATAAGAGAATAAAAAAAGAAAGAAATGTGGATCAATTTACAACAAAGAATAGCTTTATTAACTGTAGCAGAAAAGATTTAAAGGAGCACAGGATTTAAAGGAACACAATATTAAAAAAAACTTTTAACTGAGGTCAAACGAGCCCCCCTTTACGGAGCCTCGCGCCCCCCCTGGGGGCCCCGCCCCACTATTTGAGAAGCACTGCACTAGGCTGAGATTGTCTCATATCTTGTAATACCTCTGCATAGGCTTCCATCCTTGAAAATTTATGCACCTTCAGAGAACAAAGACAAATCCTCATATATAGGAGATTATACCGTTGTTTATACTGATGGATGTTGCTCAAGCAATGAGTGGTGCAAAGTGTGTGCTGGAACAGGTGTATATTGGGGATCTGATCATCCCCTATATGGTAGTGAAAGACTTCCTGGATGGCAGACTAATCAAAGGGCTAAAATACATGCACCTTGCAAAGCAACAGAACAAGCAGAGTCAAAATATCAAGAAACTGGCAGTCTATACTGACAGCAAGTTCATCATTAATGGTATGACAAGCTGGGTTCCAAACTGGAAGACTAATGGTTGGTGAACCAGCACAGGGCAAGATGCAATAAACAAAGGGGACTTGGAAAAGCTTGCTAAGCTTTCAGAAGGAATGGACATCTGGGCCAGATCCACACCTAAGGTATATTACAGTACTGTATCGCTGCCATGACTAGCGGGGCACATGGCACACATACTTTTCAGTGCCGGCCGTGCTAGTCCTGCATAACTGTTCTTTGTTTCTTCTGGAATTTCCCAGACTAGGTTTATCATGGTTTTTTCAGCTATTGCAGTTCAAGGAAAGCAAGGATTTGTGATTTTAGGAGAGACTGATTTGGCCATAACCATAATCTCTCCCAATTACAAGCCAGGTCACTGCAACTATCCGATTGAAACTGTGTTCTTCTGCGTTATCTGTCAGGCCAGTTATTTTCTGGGATAGACAGATGGTTGCCATGGAAATCAAGAGGTCCAAAGTTAGTCAGGATGAGTCAGTCTTGATTTTGCATAGTGAAGATCTGCAGAATGCAGAGAACAATAACCCTCTTGTGAACATAATTATCATGCACCCTGGTGCCACACTTATAATTCAAACTCTAGAGTTGCCGAGCATTCCTCATTTTTAAAGGGCATCTCAGAGCCCAGATCAGAGCATAGCCACATCTCTGTTACTGCAGCCTTGCTGTGTGGGTTCCCTGTTCCACAGAATGTGTGATTTTTTTTTGAATGTATTGATCTGGTGGGAGTTACTACCAGCTCATACGTGTGTAGCCTCTCTGTGGAAACAAAATGAAGAGCAAGAAACATATTGATGTCAATGGACTGGGTTGGACTGGGGCTCGGGAGATCTGGGTTTTAGTCCCCACTCAGCCATGAAACTCACTGGGTGACTTTGGGCCAGTCACTGACTCTCAGCCTAACCTACCTCACAGGGTCGTTGTGAGGATAAAATGGAGAGGATGATGATGATTATGTAATCCACCTTGGGTTCTTTGCAGGAAAAAAGGTGGGGTATAAATATAATAAATAAATAAATAAAATGGGAGTTTATGTATAGTCAGATTGATGCAGAGATAAGGTGTTGTGTTTTGCTTTTTAAATGGACACTGATATGTTTTTGTACTTCTATCAGGCCCATGTAAGTTACATATACTTTATTGGGCACAGTGCAAGCTCTCTTGCCGCCTGAAGCAGAAGAAGTCGTGCTGCCACAGCGCAACCCTTCCTCGCTGCAGCTGCTAGCCCCAGCCCAGAGAACCCACCAACTTTCCTTTGCTGGGGCTGGGGGTCTCTGGACTGGAGGCTGCAGGGAGGGAGGGTTGCATGGCGGTGGTGGCAGGGAGGGTTACGGTCTTGGCTCATGGCTGAGGTATGTGCCATGTGCCGAGATCTCACAAGCGACCCGAAGCAACGGGGGGCCAGCGGATGCTCCAGTCCAAACAATCCCGCCAGCTGCTTTCTCGCTCTTGCAAATGCCACGGCAGGAAAGCAGCTGGCGGGGCTCTCTAGAGCACCTGCTGGAGGTGGCGCTGGGCTCTCGGGCTGGGGGTGGATTCAATTCGCTACTCTTCCGGCTCCGCCGCCTCATGCAGGCGCCTCACCCTGCTTCATGGGTGGGCTGGCCCTGTACTTTATAGAAGTCATCAATCTTACATAATTTGGCAGAATGCCTCTATAGAAGCTTGCAGTTAAAGTTCTGTTTATGTTACGTGAGGCACAGGCACAGGAAGAAAAAAGAGTCAGAAATGATGAGAAAAAGAAAGGGCAAAAGCACAAAGTAGAAGCTGCACCTTGTATTTGTCACATTCGTAGCCAATCCTCTCTCCAAGGAGCTAAGAGTGCAACTACAGTACAATGAGCAGGTAGGTTAACTCTGGGTTGTTTAGAATATTCAAAATATTGAATATTCAAAAAGGCTGTGGAATGTGCCCAGCAGCACGCGCTGCACCAAACTGTGGATTAATTAACCCATGATTTGCCACCATAATGGAGTTGTCTTATGTTATCCTCACAACGATCCTGTGAGGTAGGTTAGGCTACGAGATGGTGAATTGCCCAAGGCTAACCAAGTGAGCTTCATGGCCGAGCAAGGATTTTTAACACACCAGCTTTCCTATACCATGCTGTCTCTGGCAACTTGAATTGTCCTAGAATATGGGCAGGTAACAAGATGTTCCACTTCTACCCCGAGGAAGCAATTACTGGAGGGATGAGGCAGTGTGTTATAACACATTCTTTTCAACCAGTGTTCTCCAACTCTGGGTCCCCAGATGTTTTTGGCCTACAACTCCCAGCGTGCCCCAGCCAAAGTTGTAGGCCAAAAACATCTGGGGACCCAAGGTTGGAGAACTGTTTTAAACCCTCTGGCTCCAAAAATACAACAGAGGCTATGGCAGTTAGAACAGACAGCATCACAGGATTCCATGCACACTGGGCTGGGTGCAATGCAAGTCTCCCAGACAAATGCTTTCTCTAGCTAATAGATGGATTTGCTTGTATGTGTTTAGAAAGATATGTGTGTATATATACAGAGGGGATCTGGGGTGCAGGTGCAAGAGGGTCTTGACGGAGCCGAGTCTGCATCCTGATTGCTCTTCCTTGTCCACTCCCCCTGATTAGAATTGCTTGCCAGCTTCTTTATGGAAGAAGATACTCTGTGTGAATTTGAGGGTTGCATGGCAGGCAGAGATCAACACACAAAACCGTTTTCCTGGCATAGACCTGTGTTGCTTTCTGCCTGTTAGGCAGCTGTTGTGTAGCTGTTTTGTCTGTGTAGAAAATGTGACGATCCTGCCCCTGATCTCTACTGCCGCTGCTGCCACTGTAAACCCGCTAGCACTGTAAATAAGCTGCGCATCCATACAAATGTACATCCCGCTGCTGCCACTGTAAACCCGCTAGCACTGTAAATAAGCTGCGCATCCATACAAATGTACATCCCAGGGGCTGCTAGTGCTACCTGAAAAACAAGCATAGCAGCAAGCTGCTTATCATTTTAAAGTGCCATGTGTTCAATTGCAATAGTCACACTATCAGCTGTGTTACTACCAATTCTGCATGCTATAGATAGATAGATAGATAGATGCCTAAAATAGATATTGCATATCCTACTGTAACTAAGCCTGTAAGTAAGTTTAGTACATGCTCCTGAATTATTCATGCTTTCTTCCCTGGTTAAACCCTACCTCCACTTCCCTCTCCTGTTGTTTCTGTGTGTCGGATTTTAGATTGTAAGCCCATTGGGGCAGGGACTTGTCCTCTGTAAAGTGCCATGCAAACTGATGGCATTATATAAATATGTAAGGGACAGTGCAATCCAATGTGACTGCCCATAACCCTCCAAGCTCGGAGGGTTACGGGCATCCTATAGAAGGTGGAAGGAGCGCGGAGGCAAAGGTCACCTCCGTGCTTCTCCCGCCCTGGAAAAGACTTAGACGGCCGATTTCAGCCATCTAAATCTTTTGCCCCGGAGTGCGAGGAGGAGGGGCTGAGGTGCTGCCAGGATACTATATATGCTGGTAGAGCCTGACTCCTCCCCCCCGAACGCCCACAGAACTCCGGCTCCAAGATAGGTCTTATGATCTTGGAGCCACAGCTGGCGCAGTTCTTTCCATGCCGGCTGCGAGGGTGGAGGGAGGGCGCTCCGAAGTCAGCATCCCAGCCCCGACCTCGGAGTGCATTTCTGAGGTCAGAGCTGGGACTCCGACTTCTACTATGGCCATCTAGACTCTGTTTAGTGGCCATAGGATTGCACCCTAGATGCAGTAACTCACAACACACAGGGCTGTAAGCTGAAGCTGCTCACATGATAAGCTATCTGCTTTGAATTTTAATAGTAATTTTGAGACCCGTTACAGGGTTTTTTGAAAAGTATCTGGAAGTGTGATTATCAAGACTGTTGCAAGAATGAAATGCACATAGTGGTTCCTGGCTGTTGCAGGTCTTTTAATAAGCTAATATGTGACTCTAGGCAGGTAGTTGATGGAAGTTGCCTCAGCCCAGGGATGAATCATGCTGGCTCTTCCAGAGGCTCCAGGAAACATCTACCCTGATGTCAACCTTGTTTGTGCCAAAGCCCTGATTCAATTTTCTTTCTTGTGGAATGTTAAGCGCTCCAAATTCCCCCTTTAAAATTCCATGCTAATCGCATTCCAAATGAATACAAAATGGAAAACACCCATGTGGTTGGCCAGGCATTTGATTTGCCAAACCTAGGGGGAACCTGTGTGTGCAGACTCAAATGTATGTTAATCTGGCCTAAATCTGTAATCGGGAAACATTCTGAAGCTCTTAATGTTTTTCTTCTGTGATTATTAAAGCAGGAGGAACAACATGTGGGCTGCATCACAGACATGGATCCAGTTGAACAAACATGTTTCTCAGACTCAGGGTTATTTTTAACACAGACGCTAGCAGGAATATGCTAAACATTTTACCATATATTTATAGCAAAGTAGGTTAAACAATACCTGGCTAACAGTTCAGGATCTAAACTGAAGCAAAGTCTATACTCCTGTTTCTTATTTAACCCAGAAAGCTTGTCACTGTCTAGCCCACTAATATTAGATCCCAGCCACCTGATCAGCAGATTCACATGCTGCAACTCTTGCTGGATGGTACCACTTCTCAGACTGTCTGCAGCAGGGAGGTAATTCCATATATCAGATTCCCTGAAACTAGAAAGC
Source organism: Shinisaurus crocodilurus (assembly GCA_021292165.1). NCBI lineage: Eukaryota > Metazoa > Chordata > Lepidosauria > Squamata > Shinisauridae > Shinisaurus > Shinisaurus crocodilurus. Next base: position 260,602,148 of record CM037879.1, on the reverse strand, counting down.
TAGTATGTCTGAGAGAAGGGTACTAGTTTAGTTCTCCTCTAACTTGTACGTTTTCCTCCAGGGGCTGCCAACATGGGCTGAGGTCATCATTATCAAAGGTACCATAGGCTGTGACCTGTGCAGCACAGACAGTCTTCCACGTGACATAAGTCTCCCACGAGTCAAGCAGATGACTAAAAAAACTGCAAATATACAATTACTGTCTATTTGCTAAGCTGTGTTGTCCGTTTGCTCAGCAATACATTTGTTCTAAAAACCACCAGTTGCTGCTTCCTACAGAATTTCATGACAAACTGTGAAAAGTCAGGGCAGTCATATTGACAAACGCCTCACAAAAGGTACCTGAAAAAAAATTACTTGACTGGGTGAGCTTTCAGACGAGGCCTTTACTGTGCAATCACCTTGCCTCATTTGTGGCATTTTATAGGTGGTCTAGATGATGGCATCTTTCCTTTGTAACCCTCCCATGTTTTCCAACCACTTTCCCCATCTTTTTTTCTTACCAAGATTTTCTGTGGTAGTGCTAGGGGCCATCCATCTGAAAATACTCCAAGATGCTCAGAAATAACAGCAACAGGCATAACAACAAGTGCAGGATATTTCTAAATGTTAAACTGCGCAGTACTTTGATACTTGCAGTATGGATGTGTTTGTCTGTTTATTTGATTTCTATCCCATCTTTGGATCCAAAAGAATCCAGAAGGCAGTGTCTTGGCTGGGTTGGAATCCAGGGGAAGCAGCCAGTCACGCAATCCGGCGAGGCAAGAGCCACATCTGGTAGGCTAAGTCACACTTGATACAGTGACATCCCATCCAATAAGGCAAATCACATTTGATGAGCAAGGCAAAAAATCCCAACTATCAGAACCTTGGACAGCATTCTGTAGGTGCTTTATGGCCTGGAGTAGTTCCTCATAAAGGGAGCTGTTGTCCTAGCAAGGGACTGTCAGAAACTGAGGGCTTAAGTAGACTGGTCAGCTCAGGTCCTTCAGAAGCTCCACTGCCATTTGATTGTAAACCTTAAAAGAACCATGCTCATTTTTTGTAGCGTCAAGCTACATGACAGGCTTTGAGAGAGCCATCCTTGGAGGTTGAGGGGAGAGCTGATTCTTTGGGTCCTAAAAATACATGAGGGGGTCCCTGGAGTAAGTTGACCAATGCCTATTCGGGCTCAGAGTTCTTTTTGGAGTAGTGCTCCAAAATGCATAGAAGAGTGTGGCTTTTCTTATTTAACATAAGCCATAACAGGCAGCTTATGTTAAATAAAGTAAAAGACAGGAAATGGAGAGCTTCACTTTTGCCCCGTCTGTTATGAATAACTTCAGTAGCATCCACTAACAGTCATTATCAGGAATAGGTTGCCCCAGGGCTATTGACAATCTCAATGAGGCTGTTCTTATGCTGTTTTACTGAGGGAAAAACTATATGTTATGTTAATTGTGTGAATGCAATTAATGTGCATGTGTTTTTTTTTTTTTTAATAAATAGCAGCTGCGGGGAAGCCTAAGCAGCCTCAGGACCATGGGGTGGAGGTCCTGACAAAAACTGTATCTGCGTAGCTGCTGTTTGCATTTCAAGGGAAGCCTGCACTGGTGTCAAGGGACTGTGTTAGAGAGAGAAGGAAGTTAAACTCCCCTACCCCACCCCTCACGGATGATCCTGGAATGGCTCAGCCTTTGCCCACAGCTCTAGTTACATTGCAAAAAATGTGCGCGTTAATCGCATTCGTCCAATGAACACTGTGTCTAGTTTGGCCCCGAGTTTCATGTATGATATTTATTTTGCTTGAGCTCCAATGCAGCTGTAGTACAAAATCAGTACTAGCTAGGTAACCAAGAGCACAATCCTATGCATGTTCAGACAGGAAAAAAAGTCCTACCACTCCCAGCATTCCCCAGCCAGCATGGCTGGCTGGGGAATGCTGGGAGTGGTAGGACTCCCCCCCCCCCCCCCGGTCTAAACATGCATAGGATTTTACCCTAATTGGATTAGTACAGTGTACTAACTAAGCTCAATGACTAAGAAATTTGCTAACTACGCCAACTGCATTCAGAACTAAGGCTACGATCCTATACACATGTACTGGGAAGTAAGTCTTATTGAACTTAACAGGTGGCTAGATATACAAAGGATTGTGCTGTAACTGTATAGCTAGGTTTAGTACTAACTTGTATAACAGTTTACAGACATATGAGTACTTCTTTGAATTACTTCAGTTATTGTCTTGTGACAATAACAACTGTAACTATCAGGGAGTTGGAAGGCCCATCCAGAGCATGCTCAAATATTTTTGCTGCTGAAGGCCAAAATTAATTTTGTTGCCTTCCTCCCCTACTCCTCAGCATCTTCTTGTATCTGGGATGGAAAAGTGGTGTTTCATCCTTGCAGTTTTTATGAATTGCAGTCCACTTCCCCTACTCTATATAAGTTAAAGGGCCATACTAGATGAGATGTCACACCATTGTGTGAATGGCTTTTAAAAGGTAAATAGCAAAGGTGAGCCCCCCCCCCCATATCCAGAAAGATTGTGGAGGGTGTGTGTACTTTAACCCTTTGTTCACTGCTGCAGTCACGATCCAGTTTGGGGCCCATGTCTGCTATTTGCATTGGAAGCAAAGCTTCTGTTGGTATGAATAGGAGCTTTTTGTCCAATGCAAATAGCAGGTGTGGGGCCCCGATCCAGATCTGGAGCACAGCAGGGGGTAAAGGACTAAAGCCCCTCTGACTCCAGGTCTTGATCCAGACTGGGGCCCCTGGGTCTGCTATTTACTTTAAAAAAGCAAATTGCATGAATAGCATCTTGTATAGTTTGGCCCTCACTCGAGTAGCTTGAATAGACTGAGGGAAAAGGCGTTGCAGTCAAGAAAACCTGGGTGGTGTGTGGGGGGGGATGAGCATGTGTCTCTATGGGCCTGTTCGCACATCATGACAGCCCACCATGGCTTAATTTACCCATGGGGGCTGTCGCGTCATGTTGGATGCCTGCAGACGCCATTTTTGCATGGTGCCCATGGGCGCCTCACTTGCCATGGCTTGTTGTGTTGTGCGAACTTAGATGGCAAGGGTTGTTTGAAGGTTAGACAACCTTCAATCCTAAAACAGGCCATGGGTTATCTAACCCTCAAACAACCCCTTGCCACCTAAGTTTGCAAAAATGGCGCTCCTGAGCGCCTGGCATGACACAACAGTCCCCGTGGATAAATTAAGCCATGGTGGGCTTATAGTGTTGTGCAAACCAGGTCAATATGCCTGAACTTGTCTTAAGGGTTTGAGGAGGGCTGGGGTGGAATTGTGTTCCTTTATACAGGATTTTCCAGATTGGCTGGTGCCCATAGAATGTTGCTGTTATTTAGGCAACCACCTATATTGGTTATATTGACCCAGCCCAATTTACTGGGTTCAGCCAACCCTTGTCCCATGAATTTTCAGGAAGTTTTTTTTTTCTTCCAGTGGGGAGGGAAGGGCAAGAAGTTTCAGTGTTAGGGGAGGGAGATTCAGCAAAGTCTAAAGGCCCGTTCCTGAATATACTGGAGTTCACTGTGAAAAACCAGAGTATTTTAAGTATTAAGAAGAACAACCTTGCTGAGTTTCTGTTTATCAAGGAAGAAGAGAGTGAAAGAACAGACTTCTCTCAGGACTCAGGAAATTAGGTTCATGTGTCCCTTATGGCTTTAATTCCTATGTCTTTGCCCTACCCACCATTTTTATCCCTTCAGTTCCATTAACCTCTCCTTTTTGGGGAGCTAAATTGAACTATAAATGAAAAGTGAAAGTATCTGGAGGACAGATGTATACTTTGGCTGATTTAGATATAGGAGGTAATGGAAATTTCAAGAGACTGTTTGTTCCCATGGAACATACATTGCAGGTTTTTGTTTCCATCTCAAGAGGCTTGGGTTTCTTCTTATCCAATATGGGTGCTGCTAATTCAGTGTTTAATAAACTTTTCTGAAGTTCATCATGTCACATATTTGGCCCTTGGTGGGTGGGAGCCACTACAGCTATAACTGTGAAACCAGTTTCAGACTAGACATGTTTTTTTCCCTTTATTAGAATATAAGCAGAGCTATACGAGGGCATATCTTTGGGTTCAGTTAGTTTAGTAATCTGTTTCAGAAAACAGCCAGCAAGTCTGCAAGAAACAGGGCAAAAATTCCAGCTTCTGGCAATAAAACATAAGGAGTACCATTAAAAAGAGGATGTCGCGGGCTTCCGGGTGAACATGGAGCTTTGAAAGCCGCACAGAAATTCTGTGGGGAGCTGGCACAGCGTTTCCTGGCCAGAGAATGTCTCAGGCTGGGGGATCTACTTCTCATTAGAGAAGCGAAGATCTGAGGTTACCCCCAAATTATCTCATAGGGTCATAAATCGCTTTTTGTGTGTCGTATGACGGATAAATGCGGTGGTGATCTGAGGTGGGGGAAAACGGCGCTGTTTTCCAGAGACCGGTTTTACCGATCATCAGAAGTTTGCATGTTCGCTTCCAAAATAAAGGAGTACATCTGGAGTGGCTAATTGGAATCTTTTGGCAGCAGAGTGGGATTTATAATTAACTGTAAGTAGACTATGTTTATCTGGGAGGCGAAAAAGATAAGAGAGGAAACCTGAAAGGAGGTCTATAAATCTTATATGTTTGGAAGCGTCTTGGAAATATCTATACGCAAGGCAAGATGTTTGCAGTTGCAGCATTTTTAAACCTGTGGAACGAAATGGAGAGAGAAATTCTAAACAGATTGGAAGTAAGGATCCAGGCTTGGAACGTAAATCTGAAAGTGGATCAATCAGAAGAAGAACGTAAGACGGATTTCTTTACAGGACCGGCAGAGGAGAAGACAGAAGAAGTAAATAAGGACTTGGGAAACTTACCAGAAATTCACAGAGACTTTGAAGTTTTAATTGGGTCGAAGTGGCATGAGAAGACAGTTCAGGAAGATGTGACGCACTTTTTAAAATCTAAGATGGCGGAGCCGGAGATCGGTATGCAGGAGACCACAAAACAACAGAACAAGCTGATTTCATTCTTGGTTCAAAACCTGGAACTTAATGAATATCCCTTTGACAGAGGAAAGCAATGAAAGGGACTATCTTCACGGTCTTTTATTGGCAAAAGATAAAGGGTTGATGTATACTGAACTATATGTCTAGTTGGAATATAAATAATTTTTTGATTTTAAATATTAATGGCAAAGGTAAAGGGATTGCTTATATGACTTATTTGAATTTTAAATATTAATGGTGATGTAAGAGAAATTATTATAAGTAAGGTATAATTATATTTGGTTTGTTTGGAAACATTTATTTAAAAAATAATAATAATAATTTGTTGTTGTTGTTGGGGGTGTTGTTTTGTGGAGGCTTTGAAGTATTAAAGGGGAAGGTCTTTTTTTTTTTTGTTCTATAAGTAGCATGATGGCTTATGTGCTTCTGCTGTTCTGTCAGACGTCACTTATTTCTTAATTTTTTAGACTTATCTTTCTTTTCTTTCCTTTAAAAAAATATATCTTGGAGATTAAAAGTGAAGGAATTTCTGTTTAGATAGAAAGGAATAATGAGTAATTGTAATAATACAAATGTGTTGATTCGATGGTTAGGTACTAGAGAGTGCGGGAGCGGTGGAAATATAAAATGCTTTTGGTATGTGGTCATTTGCTAATTAGTTTATAGTTACTTTTTACTTTTGGGATTCTTAATATACTGTATTTTGGAATTGAAAACAATATTTAATGAAACTATAGGTTTTCTTTTTTGGAGTATCCATAAATGTTGAATTTAATAGATTAAATAGTTGATGTTTATTGGGGGAGAGTGGAGACCTCTGGTGTTTGTTCCTTTTAGGGTTCTTTTTTGCCATAACTGGAAGTGATTTTTTGTTAACAGAAAAGATTTTAAGATTAACTGTGGTTGATTAAGCTGTGGAGAAGATTGGAAGTCCATTATTGTGTTTGTGTTTGTTTGTTTGTTTTATTATGAATAAAAAATAAAAGTTGAAAGACTAAAAAAAAAGAGGATGTCGCTCACAACTGAGCCCCTTTCACCTTGGGAAGGATGCTTGAAGTAGCCTTTTGCAGGATCCATGGAACAGAACAGGGTTATCTGTTGAACCTTGCTTACTGAATTCAAGGGTTTTATACAGCTCCCTAACAGTGGTCTTAATGCAACCTTACAGCAGGGTTTCTTCTTTGCTGTGGTGGGGAACCTTTTTATTTATTTATTTATTATTTTAGCCAGGGGGCCACTTTCCCTCCCAGGGAACCTTCCTGCCTGGGGCTACATGCCAGAATAGGTGGGCCTCCACAAAAAGCATGGGCATGATTTGTGTGTGTGTGTGTGGGGGGGGGGTCACAGTTGGGAAGGGGAGATTAACCACACCTCCTCACCTTGCTCCTCCCCTACAAGTAGGTTTGGGAAAGCCTAATTGCTCGGGTGGGGAGGAGGGGGCATGTGGAGTAGATGGAGACTGGAGGTTCCCCACCCATGGCATGTTCTAATCTATGCCAAAGGAAGAGAGGGAGAGAGGAGGCTGGGTTGTGCTTATGCGGACAGTGCAAAGTCAGTTCACTTTGCCTGAAAACAACACAAGGGTGAAATGAATCATGAAGGGGAATTGCAAGATACTGGTTCCATCAGTTGCTCTGACCAATGACTCCAGTCTGACCTGTGACTTCTTATGGAAGGCTGGGTTTGTCACATGACCTGTTCCAGCCTAAATGGTGTTACACATCAACTATATTGCCTTGCTATTTCCTCCTTTCTCTAGAACTCAGTGACAATGTACAGATTGTGTTATCTAACACCCTCAAAGTTTTAGGTTCTGGCTGTGCTGTAGAATCAAGTCCCAAGTATCTTGCTGAGTAACTACTGATCTATCCTCCATTTATTTGCACAGTCTTTGAGAACCCAGTTTACTATCTGTCTAGACCAGGGCTCTCCATCCTTGGGTCCCCAGATGTTGCTGGCCTACAGCCAGGGCCGGATTAACATAGGGGCGATTGGAGCGGCCGCTCCAGGCCCATAACAGACAATAGGCCCACAATATAGGGACACGCGGCACGATTTGAGTTAGCTCTTATCGTTATCATTCAGCATAATTAATGATTTTTTCAAGATTAGAAAGGTGTTCTAAGCACATCTGCATTACAGGCTTGAGGCAAGACCTAGCAAGAACTGTTGTTCTCAAATTAGCATTTCGGTAGGTTTTTGCATTTCAATCACTGTTACTACATTTCTTTGAAGCACATGGGGGCTTGCTAGGGTCTGTAATATTCAGATTTAGAAGGGACCTCTCTCTCCAGCCTCGAGCAAAAGATCTTTCTGATTCGCAGCTCAATTGTTCAAATGCTAGTTTAACAAAAAAACAAAAACGAAAACGAAACAAAGCAACAAGAACAACACAATTATTCTTGGTCAAGCAAAGCTTCCTGGCTTTTTGTTGTGGCTGCTTTTTCTTTTTTAATAAATAAATTTGGGGGAAATTGGGAAGACCCTTACTGATGAGCTGCAGGAGTTTTTGAGTTTTGACACTTTAATGGTAATTAAAATATTTAATTTGTTTTAATATAAAATTGCGTCTTCATGTTATTTATTTCCATAAAAAGGCCCACCAAAATCCTCAGCACCAGGCCCATAATGCTCTTAATCCGGCCCTGCCTACAGCTCCCAGCATACCCAGCCAGCATGGCTAATGGCAAGGGATTCTGGGAGCTATAGTCTAGCAACATCTGGGGACCCAAGGTTGGAGAGCCCTGGTCTAGAGAAACCCCCCTTAGTAATAAAATCTAAATACTGATATTTTGCTATGTGAAAAACAACACTTCTTGCCATTGGTTTAAAAATCTGCTGCCTGCTAACTGTGTACACGTTTATATCATTTTCATACCATTTGTCATGGCTTGCCCTCAAAGCATCCCAGGCATTGTAGGGTGCTTCCAGATGGAGGGTTCCTAGCGCTAGCAGTTAGAAAGCATTGTGCAGTTGTTCTGTCTTTTTCTCCTTAATGATTTTCTGCATTAAATGGAAAGACTGAAGAAATGGTATGAAAACAAGGGAGGGTCATGAGAAGAAAACATCATTGTCTAGAGGACACCCCCCGACACACACACACAAAACTTGCATGAATGAGGCAGGACAATGATGCCCTAAAAGATTCACCCAGAACTACTCCTGGTTTGGCAAGAGCTTAGAGAGCTCTAGCATCGTTCACAAAACTACAGTTCCAAGAGTGTCTCTGGGAGAGGAAATGACTGTTAAAATAGTTTAAACAAATTTGTAGCATAGATAGATCCACGGCCAACCATTTTGCAAAAGCGGAAATGGTAGTTCTCTATTCATTTTTATCATTTACAATCATGAATAGTAAGGGCGCAATCCAATGCGCCTCTGACCTTGACTGGGGGGACATAGGATGGGGCACAGTAGCCACTGTGACCTTGGAAATCCCTTCCAAGGTTGCAGTGTCACAGAGTGCCCCCCCACCTCGTAGCCAGTGCGGTTCTTTCCGTGCCGGCTGGGAACTGAACACAGAAGACCGTCTTTGGTCGTCGTCCCCCCCCCCCCGTCTGTGTGTGGAATCCTCGGGGCAGGAAGGGGAGGAACGAGGCACCGCTGGCTTCTGTAGAATCCAGGCAATGCCTCAGTCTCTCCTCCTCATAAGGAGGTGTAAAACATCTAGACGGCCGCAATTGGCCCTCTAGATGTTTTTGAGGGAGAGGGGAGCGCGGCGGCAATCCTATCTGCCTTGCTCCTACCTTCCTCAGTTGGATACCCATAATCTTCCAGGTTCAGAGGGTTACAGGCAGTCCCATAGGATGAGGCTGCCCATCTTTTAAACCTCTGCTCATAGTGAGAATAGCTAACCACTTCTCTTCAATTTTACAGCTCTGTATCTAGATTTCTGCTCAGTAGCCTACAATAAAACAAAAAATAATTACACTATAATGCATGTTGTGTAGATTCTACTAGCCATAAATTAAAAATGTTTGAGATGAACCTTGGGGGGTTTCAAGTATAATGTAGCACAACATAATCACCCACACTTTAAAAAAATAAACATGGAGGTGGGCCAAATTGTCACCAATGACAAAACTCTCAAGTCACGTTGAAGTTTGAGATTCTGACCTGTTCAGTCCCCAAATGTCTGTCTTCATCTTCACTTGTCTTTGTTTCTGTCAGTGCAATTGAAGGTGTACTGTGGAGAAAGCCTGACACGAGTCTACACACACACACACAGTCTCCGCCCAAGGGAGGGGGGCGAGGAAGGGGGGATGCAGTCACAGGAGAAGCCGCCAGACAGACCGTCATCCCCAACAATGGAGATCCTCGGTGGGAATCCACAAACCCCAAGGAAGGACCATCAAGAACCATCAAACTATCAGGGCAGTCTCAAAGAGCTGCAAAGTACCAGTACGTCACCTTCTTCCCGGGCAGGAATAAGCCCACCTAATACGAAGGGGCAGGCATAAGGCCCCACCTGACCTGGAGGGTGGGGAGAGCGGGAACCCAGGGGTAGAAAACCCCTCTCCCTTCCGGTAACCGGTTGTTGGGAAGCCAGGGTACTTCGGGGCCAGATTCGTCCTCCAAGCGGCAGCCGGAGTAAGCCACTCCCATCCCCGGATCGGCTGACCTGGAGCCAGGCTGAAACTGACTAGCGTAAAGTCTCTGATCTGAGGTAACTGACCAGTTTCAATTCGCTAGCCTAAGAGCCTGTTTCACTGATGAACGCAGGGGTCAACTAAGGTTGTGTTGACATTGTAGTATTCCTGGAAAGCTGTTAGTTCCGCTCTGTGTTTTGTGTAAACAAATAAAAGCCTTATTTGGTCATTTAAAGGGCTTTGGTTTCCTGTTGTGTGCGCAAGCCTCCCAGGCGGTCGCCAGCGCTCGTACAGACTGTAACTCAGTGCCAGTTAACCCATTAAGCGCCGAACTCACGCATAGGATCCAGGTGGTGATCCTTCACATGTACAAATTGCCAGAGCTACAATTCCCTGTTGACTTCTCTGAGGAAAACAAGGAGGAGTTGGGAACTCATCTTTTGGGTGAGGAGTCTGGATCAACCCACCTGCTAAGAAAGGCTGTTCGCTCCCCCAGAGGTCCATGTTTGAAAGAGTATGACATGAGGCTACCCAATGGCATATATAAGCAGGTCTCACTCAGGTCCTGTTTGGGATATAAAGGCTCACTTCAGCTTCAGATCTTGTTGGATCGACATCATGTTTAGGATGGTAAAAACTGATTACTGTATTATGCTTCACAGTTGCTTCTATCTAAAACAGGGTTGTTCTCAACAATCTGCATTACCAGTAACTTCCAGATATTGACATTGTGACACACTGTTTTTATGTGCAGACTAAGGCAGCATAACTAGGTTCATTATTTGGGATGCCTCTGCTATTTCCAGCAACGGGTGGTGACTGCTGATGAATCAGAATTTATATGAATGGGGTGCTTCACTGTATGTAACATCTTAAGTTATTTGTTGCCTTCCTTTTAAGAAAATATTTGTCCCTTGTCAAAGGAAGACTTTTACTCTTTTCCCTTCCCCTTGAAACCAGCCAGTTTTTCACACTCTTGGGTTTAGAACATTTTCCTTTTCATTTCCAGCCTTTGAAAAGTCATGGTGATGAGTTGGTCATCCCCTCTAAAAGACTCTTGATGTTTTAACAAGACACAGTGACTCTGCTTATTTTTGGCTATATTTAACAAAATAATCCACATCCTGCTTAAGTAAAATAATGTTGACTGTGGCATTGTGAACAACAAGCTTTTAGTTTCCAGTGCTGTAAAATCATTTGATCCATGAATTGCACTGGGATAGTGTGTGTGTGTGTGTTTTAACCTTCAGGGGCTGGTATGGATCTGAAGGGAACTCTTTAACTTGTCTAATTAGAGAGAGACCTAAAAATAAAGTCAGAGGAACGAAAATATACATAACCCATAAATAGGAGCCGTTCTTTTCCTTCACTGAAGATCTGGCACATCTGCTTTCCATAATCTGGTCAGGGAGAGGTGAAGGCCCTGTTTGAGGGAATTTGCCACTCTGAGTTCTGTTCCTGAGGGTCAAGTTACCACATAACTGGCAAATATTCACAAAGTGACATGCTTCACAGATAATGTTAACCCATGGTTTATTTAACCCATGGGTTGTTGAATTCTGGGTTGTTGTGTTGTGCGAATCTAGGCATGCTATAACAAACCATGGTTTGTTAATCATGAACAACCCAGGAAGAGAACCCATAGTTTGTTGTTGGGTTGTGAACTCTGGGTTGTCATTACATTTGAACCCAGAACAGTGGGTTGTTTGTGGGTTGTTTTATCAGGCTACAGAGGAGGTGGGGTGGGGAAAAGCGGTTAACACTCCCCCTCTCCACCTGCTCTACATGCCAGTACTTCAGTGCCACAAAGGCATTTGGGATACAGTGAGGGAGTGGATGAAGGAGGAGGGAAACTCCTGGGGACTGAGAAAACAAACCACATTTTGTTCAATTGTTTGCCAGACAAATCCTGGGTGGGGCAACAAAGCATGGGTGAACCATGGGTTAAATAAACCATGGATTAGCAATATGTCTGAACCAGGCCAGTTAGTGCCTTAAGCTTTATAAGAAGCCCAGAGATGGAGAAATCTGGGAGGAAATGGTGCCCACTCAGCCTCCCCTCTTTTTGTCCATAGCAAGGCCACTCTGAGGCCTCAGTTTTACTAAGTGATGATTTAAAAAAAATGCTATTCTCAGTTTCGGAAGAAATAGATGTCAATAATCCTTGGACCATGCTTTTCAGTGCATTTGATCCCTCATATTCCCACCTATGTTCTGGCACTCTCACCAACCCATGGGCCATAGGGGTGAAGCCAAAGATGTAGTTCAGCAATGCCCTAAGAGGTAAGATCATGTGACCACTGTCTTACTTAATGAGCCAAGACTTGGAGTATATCTCCTTGGTGACCAAGTAGGTGCTGGGAACTGCCCGTGTTGATGGATACATCCTTGCCTTGCCTTCCCCTCCCTTTCCCTTTCCCTGAAAAAGGCTTAAATAATCAGCTGTCCTTACAAAGTAAAAGTCAACCTGGTTTGAAATAAGTCCAGATAAAGGTTGCATGCATTGGCCTTTGAGGGATTTGGCTCCTCATGTTGCAGTCTGGAAGGAGAGAGTGAGCTTCTGCCTTTTGAGGAACCACTTTGGTGGTGGTAGGGCAGGGCTCAGGCTGGTAAGCATTTTTTTCCTAGGGTGACTACATAAATATGGAGTGGAGTGGCTTAAAATTTATGGAGTGCATATTCAAGAACATGTAGCACTTGTTATTCATTGTTTTATGCTTTTCATCAGTTTACATCTTTTTTTATGATACCCTTGCCCTACTCATAATGGGAATGGCTCAGTTAATATATGCATTTGGTTGCATGGGCAGCTGCTTGTGGTGTGATGACAGCTGATTTTTATTTATTATTATATTTATACCCTGCCTTTTTTCCTTCAAGGAACCCAAGGTGGCTTACATAATCCTCATCGTCTCCATTTTATCCTCACAACAACCCTGCGAGGAAGGGTAGGCTGAGAGTCAGTGACTGGCCCAAAGTCACCCAGTGAGTTTCATGGCTGAGCAGGGACTAGAACCTGTATCTCCGGAGTCCCAGTCCAACACTCTCACCACTACACTACACTGATTGAAATGTGAATGTTCCATGGATGTAGCATCATTCATATGAAGATCTTGAACACTTAGCTTGGACATTTTCAATCACACTACTTGAAACCATGAATATTTATTTATTTATTTATTTATTTATTTTATTATATTTATACCCCGCCTTCTTTCCTGAAAGGAACCCAAGGTGGCTTACATAAGAGAATTCCATTGGTGTCATTGAAATTGCAGGCACTTCATGTAATTGACTTGCCATATGGATCTGCATCTGCCGGGCTGGGTTTCAAGTGGCTACCCATTTGGCAGTTTCCTTGTATGAATTGTGCCAAAGGCTAGGGGCAATGCATACCTTTGGGTTGTGTGCAGATTCTAATCATTGCTAATGATTGTGAGGGTAGAGCCAGGAATGGCCCTTGTTCCAGGTCAATTTGCCTAGAGTGAAAGGATCTTGCATATGTGATGTTAACAAATAAGCAAACAGGAATGAAAGGGGTCTGGGTAAAGACTTGCCAATGATACAGCTGTCCTCTAAGAAATGCCATCCAAAGAGAATGAAGGCTGGAAACAACTTTTCATCTCATTTGCAAAGCTAGCTTCCTTTTAACATAAACAAGGTCCACATCACAGAAAGCAACAGAGCAGTAATAAAGAAAACCCAGGCTGTGATTAGCTCTAAAAATTCCACACTACCTGAAGGTTAGTACAGCTGGAAACCTTGGCTCTTAGAGCAAAGCAGAATGAACACACCTGATATCTGCATTGCTGTGATGTGGTTGCACTGGTCAAACAGATTTCAAATTCATGTCTGCTGGCTCTGCTCACAGCTGGCATTAGAGAAACGAGGTTGTAGCACCATGCTATAATGCATTAACAGCTGTATCATGTGTTTTTCTCTCTCTCTTTAACAAGGCTGAAATAATATTGCTCCCCATATGGGATGAAATGAAACTGTTAGCATTTCAAAACGTTAGCATTTCAATATTTTTTTAATTAAAAAATTTGGACATTTGACTGAGGGTTACTTTTAGAGAGAATGTTAGAAACCGTATCATTTTCTATCCCCATAAAACCCAAAATCTGCTGGTATGTGTATAATTGGAACGTTGCAACAAATTTCAGTTTAAAAGGCCATAAGTTATGAGCAATTTTGAATTTGACTTAGAATTTCTCCTCATTCCTAAATTTATTTCGGCTCTATTTCCTTTTTATTTCCTTTGATACCGGATCAGTCCTAGAAGTTGCCCATGTCCAGACTCCGCTTCCTCTGTGAAAGTTACAAGGAGCTTCTGTATGCAAGGCAGAGACCTAGAAATGAGTGGGAAAGCAGACCATAACTGTCAGGGCCCCATAGGCTTCTGGTAATCCTGAATTTTGCATATGAAGAAAGGCTTGGCTTATTTTAGTTCACTATGGTACCGGTATTTTGTAGACGGGTAGAGGGAATAAGATAGCACTTGTGGCAGCTATCCTATTTAATACATATTGTTGTGGAGATAAGAGTTTGTTTAAGTGTGTGTGTGTGGGGAATCAGATCAGATGATAATTTCCTAAATATTTCAGACAAACATCACTTGCCCTGGTGTTAGAGGCAATACTATGCTTCACTGGAAGCCAAGGTGCTTATATGAAGTTCATTCAAAATGCAGATAACGTTTCATTTACAGTTCCCAAAGCTAAAGAATCTGCTAATCCACTGAATGTCGAAGCATCTCCAGAGTCTGGGAAAAACAAACAGGTTTGGAAGAAAACTGTTTTTAGGATTTCTTTCTTGGCAGTCTACCAAACAAAAGGACAGTCTACTTCTTTCCTTCTCTGTGCAATTCCAGTAAGTGAATAACTATATTTCTTTTTGGGGAAAAGGGAAACTACCGGAGGATTCCATTCAGTAGGATCAAACAGTGGGATCAGCCAGTGCTTTTGTAGCGGTGGAGAGGATACCTATACAGAGGGACTGTGAACTCCTTGGGGTATACAAATTCAGAATACATTGAAAAATGAGTATCCAACTTTTGTTGGATTAAAAACATGATAAAAGTTGGCAGCCAAAGAAATGTCCAAGCATATAGCTACTCTGCTCTGAATACACTCCAGAGCAGCTTTCCCCAGCCTGGTGCCCTCCAGATGTTTTGGACTTCAACTCCCATCAATCCCAGCCAGCATGGACAATGATGAGGAATGCTGGGAGTTGTAGTCCAAAACATCTGGAGGTCACCAGGCTGGGGAAGGCTTCTCTAGATCAGTGTTCTCCACGGTGGCTGGGGCATGCTGGGAGTTGTAGGCCAAAAACATCTGGGGACCCAAAGTTGGAGAACACTGCTCTAGATCAACAAAATCCTTCCATATGCACAATCTTACTTATGTTTCACAGTTAAAGGCACACTGTTGAAAACCGTTACCTTTAAAACTGGTAAATGAATCAATAGATGCTTCTTTCCACACACACACACACACACACCCTTCCAAGTTTAACTTAATCTCTCCATGTTTGCATATTTGTTTGTTAATTTTGGTCAAAAATATATATTCTTTTGACCATCAAATGAGATTATTTTCTAGGTTCTTTTATAGCTTGATGCCTGAGTAATGGCCCCAATTACAGGTGGTTATTGGCTGCTGGACGTACTTGAACTACTTGGATGGAAGCTGAAAGCAGTGGTGTGTGTGTGTGTGTGTGTGTGTGTGTATGGGAGTGAAGAGAAGCAAAAAGAGGCAGTTTTGAATGTAGCCAGTAAAAGAGAAACATCTACGGTAAATTTTGCAGCTGGCTGGCAAGAAGAAACCTGGTGAGATATGAAAGAATAGCCTTGATTGCAACAGCAGTCTTGTTTTCCTGATCGTTCCTGGGAAGGCTCAGCCCCACTGGCCAGTCTCGGGGGCAGGGCTCTCGTCTCACCCTGTGTGCCTCCCCATTCCAAGGTCCCTGCATCACTCTCTCCTCACAAAGAAACCGATATTATAATAGGCTCTCCTGGAATTTGGACCTGGGTTTCTGGGTTCAAATCTGCTTAGCCTTGGAATTTAATCGTATGAAACAACCGGGATGGTGTAGATTCAAACTAAGATTCAAACTTCAAACTACGGCCCGCGGGACACATCCAACCCACCTTGTCTTTTTATCCGGCGGCTGCTCGCGCGAAAAGGGCAAAGCCCCTTTCCGCTCAAGCCAGCTGCAAAAGGCTGGAGGGGAGGCTGCCGCCGAACAGCTGAGTGGCGGGACCGCGCTGCCCGGCACGAGCGGCCACATGGGCTCCCCCGCACTCAACCCGGGCTGAAGAAGATGGAGGCGCGGAGCCGAGCAGCGGAGCCGTCACCGGCTCCCAGAAGCAAGGCTCCTCTCTAAAGGCTGGACTGGAGCGCGGGACTGGAGGCGGGGCAGCCGCCGAACAGCAGAGCTGTGGGACTGTGCCCGGCAGAGGCAGACACCGTGTCTGAGACACGTGTCCGCCGCAACCGCTGAACAGCCGACCGGCAGGGGCAGACACGCGCCTCCGCGCTGCTCAACAAGCGGCTGCCCTATTGGCCCATGGCCCGAACTGCCGATCTCCGCCGCAACAGCAGGCGGAACGGCGACAGCAGGCATGTGCTGCAGCGCCGCCCAAGAAGCGGCAGCCGCCCCATTGCAGCACAACCCTGGGAGGAAAAAGGCAGGCCCGGGGAGGCAGGCATGAAGCGGCAGCCTCCTCCCGCGGAGCTGGGATGCGAAAACAGGGGTGAAGTGAGTGGCCGCCAAACAGCTGACCGGCGGAGCCGCATCCTTCGCTGGTGGGTGGGGGACCCCCTCTCCGGTTTGGACCCAATCTGAAAAGAGATCCTGGGAAGTTCAGATGTCTCCCCCCAACACAGCTCCCCGAACACACTCAGCCTACAAACACCCGCAGTTTACCCCACACAAAGCACTCACACACACAGAGCAGCCAGACAAAAGCAAAACAGTCCTATTTCTTATAATTTGTATGTAGCCTTTTATAATGTATTTCAATTTTAGACCGGAAAAAAGGTAGTACATTCTTATTTTTTGAACCCACTTTTGCCATCGAAATAAAATTCCATCCTCCATTTAATCACTTATTAACATTATAATCATTAATTTATACCCACTTTTGCCATCAAAATAAATTCCATCCTCCATTTAATCACTTATTAACATTATAATCATTAATTTATAATAACTTTCCATTTAAGAAAAAAAAAATTCACCCCTATCAAGTAAAAAAAAAAAAGGACCCGGGTCCTTTTTTTTTTTACTTGATCCATTCGTTCATATTTTTTTCAAACTATAGTCCGCCCTCCCAACAGTCTGAGGGACAATGAACTGGCCCCCCGTTTAAAAAGTTTGAGGACCCCTGGTGTAGACGTTGATAGACATGGAGGGCAGGGAAGCTGTGAAAAGTGACTAGCCGGGCAGACAAAGTACGTTGTGTAGGGATGGGCTGAGGGCAGAGCCAGCACAAGACTCGCTCGAGTGGGCTGTTGCCATAGTGCTGCTGATTGGCCCCCACTGCTGAAGCCCCCTGTCCACCTGCCTGCTTGCCCAAGCCACGGGCCAGCCGGCTGAAGCCCCCCCCACCTGCTGAAGACACCCACCCACCCACCCACCCAAGCTGCTTGCTCGCTCACCCTCCACTCTGGGTTTTTTTTTTCTTTCACGTGGTGTTGGTGTTGGTGTAGGCAGCTCTGGCTCCTCCTCCTCCTCCTCACCTGGCCCTGCAGGCCCCGCACATGATTTAAAAGTTGTTTGCAGCTTTTTAACTTACTTTATGAGTAGCAACAACCTGAGCCAATCAGATTCTGCCTTTGGGGAGGACTCAGCCAATGAAGGCACAGAGGAGTGACATAAAGACCGCCTTGTGCCCCTATTGGCTGCTGCCATCACCCAAAGGCAGTGTCTGATCAGTTCAGATCACTGCTACTGAAAATGTAAGTTAAACTTCCCCCCCTTTTAAAATAGGTTGCCGCAGAGCCTACAGCAGTGTTCTCCAACCTGGGGTCCCCAGATGTTTTTGGCCTACAACTCCCAGCATGCGTAGCTGGCTGAGGCATGCTGGGAGTTGTAGGCCAAAAACATCTGGGGACCCCAGGTTGGAGAACACTGCTGGAGGTGGCTGAGGCATGCTGGGAGTTGTAGGCCAAAAACATCTGGGGACCCCAGGTTGGAGAACACTGCTGGAGGTGGCTGAGGCATGCTGGGAGTTGTAGGCCAAAAACATCTGGGGACCCCAGGTTGGAGAACACTGCTGTAGGGGGCTGAGGTGGCTGAGGCATGCTGGGAGTTGTAGGCCAAAAACATCTGGGGACCCCAGGTTGGAGAACACTGGCCTACAGGCTTGGTTGTAGTAATTCCAGTGCGGCTGGCTGGGAGGAGGTGGATGGCGTCAGCTGCAGGAGGCTCGGCGACAGATGGGCCCTTCTGAGCCTGTGGGCCCTGAGCAGCTGCCCTCTCATGCCGACCACTGATGCCAGCCCTGGCGAATGGCTTTCTGTCACCTGACCCAGGCCTGTGCCTAAAGGAAATGATGTGGGATCAGATCTCCCGTAAACAACTTGGCCTTGCATGCAGAAGTTGAATTCGGATTTCTCCTCAATATGTAATCTGAATTTTCTTTACTAACATTATGGGTACTTTTAGATTCTTAAATATGCATTTTCCAAATGTCTATTTCCCCCCCCCCTTTTTTGTTTTATTAAAAATGAATTTTAAAAGCCTGTGACTGAGAGTTGCTCCAATATGAAACCAAATGCAGATGGACAGTCTACTGTGCTGTTGTTAGGGTGCTTCCGGACAGATGGCCCCCAGTGCAACCAATGAAGAAAAGACATTGTGCAGCTATTCCATCTTTTCCTCCTTAACTGATTTTTTTGTGGAAAGAAAAGAGGTGGAAGAAAGAGTGGGAAAACATGAGCAGGTTGTAAGTGGAAGATGTCATCATCTGCCCCCCCCCCCCCCCCCGTTAAATTCCATGAATGAGGCAGGGTGATTGCACGATGAAAGCCTCATCTGGAAGCACTGAAAGTTTCCATGAACTGGTCCTGGAGCTTTGCAGAAAAAACATCTGCTCATGTTAAAAGGCAGAACCTGGGTTAACAGTGAATCACTTGCACTTTGTACAGCTTTCCAGGTATTGTGAATTGACCCTGAAGACAAACACATTTCCCCCCCTCCATCAGTATCAGTCTCTCCCCTGTCTGTTTTCTACTTCCACACCCTGTCCCCTCACCCTCCTTTGTCATATGGTCTGGTCCCATGCCTATGCCCAGCAAATGGACTAGCCCCTCTGCAGTGAGGGCTAATGCAAAGAATTTGCGAAACCCATCTTGTTCTAATGAATAGATTTTACACCATCTTGTCCACCAAAGCATACAAGGCAGAGACAACTTTCTGAATGTGAGGATGTCTCTGCAGACCCAGATTCTATTAATAGTGTCTTTTCCTTACCTTCCCCATCCCGGCATGAGCATGTCCCAGCTTGACAACAACGGGGAAAGCTGGAGTTGTGAGCTGAAAGACAGAAGAATAAATCATCATGGAACTGGTCCATGAGCATCATCATCACTACCACTTTTAATTTGTATGCTGCTTTCCCACACAATGTATTCAAAGCGGCTCATAACACAAGTACAGCAATGCAAAACCAGGAATGCATATCAATGCATCAATTGCAATATTTGCAGTTCATAAGAAGTCTCAAACAATTCTGTTCAGTAATATTAACATAACATTTAAAATTAATTACAAAACAGGCAGTGCCAACCATTAAAGTGCAATGACTGGGTTCGCATGACACAACAATCCATCATGGGTGACAAGCCACGGTGGGTTGTCGTGTTGTGTGAACCCGGACTGTTTCCCGCAGGGTGGCTTCTTCATGGGCAACAGGCCACACTGACAACCCATGGCTTGTTTTAGGGGTTGTTGTACCCACAATGGGTTGTTACGTTATCTGAACCTGGGCGACTGACCCCATCGTGGGTACTGGGAAGCGGTAGCGAGCCACTCGGCAAGAGCAGCAAAACCCGCTTACCACTCTTGCCAAGCTTGCTTGGGCCACCACCAATACCATGCTGACCCACCAAGGTGCAAGTGGCCCCTTTTCACTTGCTGCGGCTTTTTTCTCTTCCCCCTTTCCCCCCCAGATATCACCTTTCACGATCTCCAAGTTGACAGCCAGTGACAGCCCCTTCGAAGTGCCCAAGTGGCCCATTGGAGGTGCTGTCACTGGTTCACCACCTATTTTTTTAAATTACAGGCAGTCCCCAGGTTACGAATGAGTTCCGTTCTTAAGAATGTCTTTAAGTCGAATTTGTATGTAAGGCGGAACAGCATAGCGTTCTATACGTTAAAATTGGCATTTACGCAAATTGCGTAGTATACTACACTATGTACTCTACGTAAACGACATAGCACCGGGGGACCCAGAAGTCCGTTCTTAAGTATGGCTTGTATGTTAGTCGGACATTCTTAACTTGGGGACTGCCTGTATTTTTTTGTGCCCCAAATGGGTGCAAATATTTTCATGTTTTTTTAAAAAAAATCTAGTTGGACTTGCGCAAGTGTGCACCTCTGCGGGTCTGAAATGGGCAGCCTTGCCTGGGCAATGTCCTGGGTGTGTGTGTGCCTGCTGTCAAAGTGCAGCAAGCACCTTCCATGGACATTGACCCGGAGCGGAGAGGTTTATTTTTCACTTTGCTTTCCCTTGACAGCTGTCAAATGGTGAGCTGTCAAGGGAAAGCAAAGCCGTGAAAGATCTTTGCTTGCAAAAGGGGGTGACCAGTTATTCACCCCCTTCACAGCAAGATCCTCTACTTTTGGGGGGCTGGACCTGCCTCCTTTCAACCATGTTGCTTTCAATCTTGTTTCACATTCACATCTGTGGTTACTGGAAAAGTATGCGTGGGACGGTGCCATTGCACTCATGTCCTATTGTGGGCTTCTCATAGACATCTGCTTGGCCACTGTGCAAACAGAATACTGGACCAGATAGGTCTTTGAGCTGAGCCTCCACAGCTCTTCTTACGTTCATGCGAGTGTTGGAACTGTTTCATATGACAAAATGATCACATGACCAGCTGCCACATGCACAATTGGGCTTTGAGCAAGCATTTCCCAACAGCATTTGCCAATTTATTTATTTATTTACATTTATTTATCGCCCATCTGGCCAGCAAACTAGCCACCCTGGGCGATGTACACAAGATAAAAACAGGATAAAATACATTTAAAACAGTATAAAATTTTAAAATCTTAGCCCACCCCATATTTCCGCCTGAACAGCCAAGTTTTTAGTGAGCGGCGGAAGCTCAGCAGAGAGGGGGCATGGCAGAGGTCACTCGGGAGAGAGTTCCACAGTACGGGGGCTGCCACAGAAAAGGCCCTCTTCCTAGTCCCCACCAGTCTAGCTGCTCTGGCTGAAGGGACAAGGAGAAGGCCGTCTGTGGCAGATCTTGTTGAGTGGCCTACTTGGTGTTGCTGGAGATGCCCCTTAAGATAGACTGGACTGGAGCCGTATAGGGTTTTAAAGGTCAAAACCAGCACCTTGAATTCGGCTCAGCAAGCAACTGGTAGCCAGTGCAGCTCCTTGAGCACTGGAGTGATGTGATCCCGCCGGCGGCTGCCTTTAACCAGGCGAACCGCCGCGTTCTGTACCAGCTGCAGCTTCCGAATCGTCTTCCAGGGTAACCCCACGTAGAGCACATTACAGTAGTCTAGGCGAGAGGAGACCAAGGCATGAACCACAGATGGGAGCAGGTGATTAGAAAGGTAGGGGCGCAGCTGCCGTATCAGATAGAGTTGATACAGCGCCGCCCGACTCACAGCTGACACCTGAGCCTCCATGGACAGCTGGGAGTCTAGAATGGCCCCCAAGCTGCGGACCTGGTCCTTCAGGGGTAGATGTACCCCATTCAGCACCAGGTCAACATCCCCTAACCTCCCCTTGTCCCCCACCAGAAGTACCCTGGTCTTGTCGGGGTTCAGCTTCAGCATGTACACTGAAAGGCAATACCTATGTGGGTGGCAACTGCACATGACCGGCTTTCCACACATTGGGGCCTAACATGTGCAGGCTTTTCAAGCAGCTACTGTGCACCCATCTGATCATGCACAGAGACCCACCAACAGTTTGCAATGAAAAGCAAACATTAACTTATTATGAGAATTAAAGAAGAAAGGCTAAATTGGCTATCATCTGTGACATGACATCCAATCCCCTATTCCTTCCATTGTATGAGCTGCTGTGATAATAACATGGAATGTTCATGAACTTTCTGGCTACTGCTGAGGGTGGATGGCCAGTTCTATAAAGTGCTTTGGGGTCCCCACGAGACTGAGGGGGAAACTTCACAGAGTGCTTTGGGATGGGAATAACCTTGTCGGTGGGAAGGGGTGCGGAAGGGTGAGGAAAAGGCGGAATTTCACACACTGGTTCAAAACCATTAGCCAAATTCCTGGCTGTATGTTCAGCAACAAGAGATTGGGGATTTGTAGATTTCTATGCTTGGTTAAAGACAGCTGCTTGGAAGCAGGATCTTTCTTGGTTTTCTCAACAGAAGCAACTTCTGAACATAATTTGGAAATAAAACATTTTGGCCACTTGTTTTGCTGGCTCACACTCTCTTCTTCATTGTATTTTCTTTAAGTCTGTGTAGCTTTATGTTATACAGTACATAAAATCTGCAGTCTCTTCCTCCCAATACGCTAAGTGTTAAAACAACTTTTAAACTGAGAACTGTACATAATTTTCACATACTAGGAACCTTTCTGAATGCCTAAAGTAATTGGAAACAAATTGTTCCTAGTTCCCCTGATAATGGTTGTATAGTAGGGGGAGGAGTGGCTGTCAGCTCTTACAGAGAACTAATTTAAACCTCTATAAAACTCACATGAACTGTCAGCTAGTAAAACTATAGTGCATTTTCTCTCTTCTCTAATGAGGGCAGTGGGAAACCTTATGATTATTAGCAACTTTAACGTAATGTTCCCATGCTTACATAGTTATGTATTGGTTTGATTGTTAAATTTGTATCCCACCTTTTCATCAAGTGGTGTTCAAGGTGGCTAACAACAGTGATCCAAATACACTGTAATAAAATACAATAAAAATATAATACGAAGTAAAAAAAGACATAAAAACAAAGCAGTAAAACACTAATAAAATCGATTAAAAATAACCAGTTAAAACCAATTACTACATATTTTCAAGTCAGTTTATGGGTTAAAGACCTGTCTAAATAAACATAGTGTTGTCCTGCCAGTGGAATGTAATTAGAGATGGGCCTAGATGGGCCTCCCCTGGCAAGGAGTTCCAGAACCTGGGAGCAGCCACTAAGAAGGCCCTCTTTCAAGTTCCCATCAAATGTGCCTCAGATGTTGGTGGGAAAGAAAGAACAGCCTCTCCTGAGGATCTTAAAACCTTTGCAGGCTCACATGGGAGAATGCGGTCTTTTAGATAACCTGAAGTCATGCAGCGCTTTGTAGGTCATAATAACCATTACTTTGAATTGTGCCCAGAAACAGACCAATAGCTAGTGAAGCTGTTGTAACATGGGATTCATTACATTAACAAGCATTCACAGAGGCCTTAACTATTATTCCACAGAATTACAACTATTCCACAGAAAACTACATTCAAACAGAAATACTCAACGTGCAGCACAAGACTATGTATGTATAGTTCAGGGACCTGGAATGCTTTAGGCTCATGGGAATGTAGCCTAAAACTGACGATAAATATTAAATGCAGATATCCATTTTTTTTTCTAGGTGTGACAGTATATATTTATATGCAAAAGCATCATGTTGGATAGTTGTGGGTGTTAATACACCTCTGCCCCAAAAATATGGCATCTCAGCAGCAAGGAAAATAATGGGACTGTATCCAGTGTTAGTCTGACTAACTATTCATTTCAATGGGTCTACTTAAAGTAGGCCTAACATTGGATACAAGTCGTGGTGTTTTCAGTGTGAACCCCATGTGATTCGTAGTATCATGTGTTATTGAGGAAACATGAGACTGGACCATGGAGGAATGTTTTTTGGCAACTCCCAAGGAGGATTTTTGGCAGGTGTAAAAAAGACTGAATCTGTTGGCATTCACTCTTCTACCCACCTGAGCTCTGGCTTCCTTGGAAACAGGCCACCAGAGTGGCCAGGGAAGTGTATAAGTATCGAATCTTAGTGCATTCGATATACATCTAGTGCACAATCTTATGCAAGTCTAGACAGAAAAAAGGTTTACAACTCCCAGCATGCTCTAGCCATGGCTGGAGGACGCTGGGAGTTGTTGTAGGCCTTTTTTTCTGTCTAAACTTGCATAGGGTTGCATCTTTAAACTGTTAACTTGTACTGATTAATTAACATCTTTAGCTGCAAGCCAGAACTTTTATTTGTTTAGTTTTTAAAACAGATAAAATACATTGTTCTTGTTCCAATTATCAGTTATATCTCTCTTTGGATAGGAACCTGGTATGACCTAAATATAGATGAGGGTTGTTTTATCTCCATCTGTGGCAATTCTATATATAAGCACATTTCAGTACATTGTTTGTCAGTAAAGCTTTTTGTTATATGTTTGTTTCACATCAAGGAAGGTTGATGAACAGGAGGGGACAATTAAACTTCCAGCATCTCATATTACCCTTGAGACTGGTGATACCTCCTGGAGAAAAACACACAAGAGGATCCTGGCTGCAACACACACTGGGCTGCGTATCTAGCCAGGCAGCTAAACTCACATCCAATTCACACTTTCATGTAGATCAATCTTCAGCCTTATTTAAAACACAACCTGAACAGCAAGCAACTAATTAATGTAGAGGATCAAATATTTAACGGTAAGAGGAGGATGAATGGAAGTTGAAGGAGATTGGCATAAAAGAAATGGTATAGATGAGGTGAAAAGACAATGAAAGGCCAGGCCTTCCAGCCTGCAACTCAGGACAGCAGCGGAAAGCCGGGCCAGAGTGAGGCTTATTTCTACAGAAGAATAAACTGGTTTGAACTGGACTAAAAGTTCTCCCTAGGAACAACCAATGCATGCATGATAGCAGATAATAAAGCCCGAGCGCTTGCTGACAGATCTATAGCGGGAAAACTAAAGCAGTTCTAAATGCAGAGCCTAGCGGACAGTATTACAAACAACACAATGCCCAGTTGGGGCAAAATGCGGAGTAAGAATCTGGGTGGTATATTTTCAACCCTTATAGTCCAAGGAGAAGCCGTTCACTTCTGAATTTCACCACACAGGAAAGAGCAAGCCCAGGAAAATGTAGCTCTGAGTAGGTTCTGCTTTTTGTTAGAATGGGCCATTGGGGTCATGGCTCCAAATACCATGGTCTATTGCAGGCATAGGCAATTTTGGAAGGTCTGGGGGTATTCCCCCCCCCCCATGAGCCACCCCTCCCTCCACTCCTGGGGCCAAAAATAACAATAAAAAATGGCGTCCGTAGCAGCTGTGGAGCATCAAATGGGTCAAAATTAACTTAATTCTGTAGTGGCTAAAGGATAACACAAGGGTCAAAATCACTTGCAAACAAGCTAATTTTGGCCCGCCATAGCTGCCCCATATACCACTTTTATTTTCAAATTTATTTATTTATTTATTTATTCATTCATTCATTTTACAATTTTGCGGGACAGCGGGGGCGGGGCGGGATGGGGTGGGCACATGCAACCTGCAGGCTGCATTTTGCCCACCCCTGGTCTATTGCACTAATACTGGCTTACCTAACAGGTTTGTTATCATTATTACAACTAGATAATGCATGTGAAGTGCTTTGAACATTTGAAAGCACAGGACAACAACAACAACTTCCTCTTCCACACTCGTTTGCCTCTCTTTGCACATTATTCCAAGTGAAATCAGTGTAGCTTAATTTCCAGGCAGTATGTTAAGATGGGCCAGAAGAAAGTCTTCTTCTGGCCCATCTTAACATGCTGCTGGGAAATTAAGCTACAGATTGACTAATGGCTATTCAAGCTTCCAGACCTCATAGCTATTCAACTGAAGACAGAGTATCTAAATTCAAATTCAGAGTATCTTAAATTCAAAGAAAACATTAAATCCTATATACTCTTACTCAGGAGTAAGTCCAATTAAACTGTATGGTTCTCACAGTATTTGATTTATTAAATATGTATGGCTGTCCTTCAACACATATTGTGTGGCTTACAGATCAAGACAAACAAAATAAAATGTTAAATATACAAAATACAATAATTAAAAACAAGAACCAATGCAACATTAAAAACTTTCTGTCTGATATCGACAGCATAAAACTGTAGCTCATCTTATTTTATTTATTTATTTATTTATTTATTATATTTATGAATCGCCCAACTGGCCAGACATCCGGCCACTCTGAGCGATGTACAGTCCAATAAAATACAAGGGGGGGGGGAACACACACACACACACAGTATAAAACACAATTAAAAACAGTACAAAACTTAAAAATGCTAACCCATCCCATATTCCCGCCTGAAAAGCCATGTTTTTAATGCCCTATATCCACAAAGTGCCAACACCACCGTGATTAAACTTACTTTTATCCATTTAATTAAACCTTTTACAAATATATATATATATATATATATATATAAGAAATTTTTAAATACATACTAACATTTTGAGTATAAAACCTTAATGTTTTCACATTCAAATTTGAGGACTTAACAATGATAATGCTAGAATTTCAAGTTACACTGTATAAATTTACATGCAAGTTTGAGGACTTAACAATAAATATTACAATTACAAGTAACACAATTTATATATCTACTCATATGTGCCTTAGCATACCAGTCCCAACTTTGTTGTCTTTTTAACAGAGTTAGTAGAAGCCTTTCTCTTGTTTTTTCTTTTTCTTTTTAAAGTGACATAGGCCTTCCCCTGTTTTTTCTTTTGAGGAGGCCACCGCCTGAGAATTCCCTTATTTTTTCTTTTGGTTTTTCTTTCCAGGTGGCTTGAGCCTTTTTCTATTTTTCCTTTGGAGAGGCTTCCATTGTACTGATTGCTACACGCCCGACAAGAAACCGGTTTGCCCCTCTTGTTCCGTTCATTATCTTCTTCAAGGGTTTCTCACAGACTATATCAGTGTCAATTCTACACCAAAACGCAAAAATATTTCTACAGTGTTACAAAACAAACATCATACAATCTATCTTCAAGGTCCCCTTGTTTTACTTACGTTCTTACATTGTTTCTTCCTGTATCTTCATCATGCTCAGGAATTTACCACAGTTTATTGTGCAAAAATGGGGTCACTTACATCACTATATATAGAAATAATAAAATAATGAACCTCCCAGGTCATAGGAAGATGAGGAATGGAAATGGGTTGCTACTACAAAGGGAGATAAGTAAGTCATCAAAAAGAGAACTAGAAGAAGGGCACACCCATGAAGTCTTCACCAAGTAAAGAATAGGTGGACCTGTAATGACACCCCTATAGTATTAATGGGAACATTGTAAGAGCCCTAAGGGAGTGGTAATTGATTCTGCTGGATGTCTTACTTGTATGAATGACGATGAAATGGTTAACAGCTGCTAACAGCTGCATATAGAGTATAAATACATGTAGTAAAAAGTATGACCACTAGAAGATTCAGTGAGAGTAAAAGCATGATGCAGATACAGGAAGAAACAATGTAAGAACGTAAGTAAAACAAGGGGACCTTGAAGATAGATTGTATGATGTTTGTTTTGTAACACTGTAGAAATATTTTTGTGTTTTGGTGTAGAATTGACACTGATATAGTCTGTGAGAAACCCTTGAAGAAGATAATGAATGAAACAAGAGGGGCAAACCGGTTTCTTGTTGGGTGTGCAGCAATCAGTACAATGGAAGCCTCTCCAAAGGAAAAATAGAAAAAGGCTCAAGCCACCTGGAAAGAAAAACCAAAAGAAAAAATAAGGGAATTCTCAGGTGGTGGCCTCCTCAAAAGAAAAAACAGGGGAAGGCCTATGTCACTTTAAAAAGAAAAAGAAAAAACAAGAGAAAGGCTTCTACTAATTCTGTTAAAAAGACAACAAAGTTAGGACTTGGTATGCTAAGGCACATATGAGTAGATATATAAATTGTGTCACTTGTAATTGTAATATTTATTGTTAAGTCCTCAAACTTGCATGTAAATTTATACAGTGTAACTTGAAATTCTAGCATTATCATTGTTAAGTCCTCAAATTTG
The DNA here is from genome assembly GCA_021292165.1 of Shinisaurus crocodilurus. Taxonomy (NCBI): domain Eukaryota; kingdom Metazoa; phylum Chordata; class Lepidosauria; order Squamata; family Shinisauridae; genus Shinisaurus; species Shinisaurus crocodilurus. Next base: position 260,574,333 of record CM037879.1, on the reverse strand, counting down.
AATGCGAAAACATTAAGGTTTTATACTCAAAATGTTAGTATGTATTTAAAAATTTCTAAAAAATATATACTATATATATAAAAAAATTTTGTAAAAGGTTTAATTAAATGGATAAAAGTAAGTTTAATCACAGTAGCATTGGCACTTTGTGGATATAGTAATAATTACCGTGATTCTCCTTGTATTAGATGTTTTTAATGCCCGGCAGAAGCTAATCAAGGAAGGGGCATGGCGGAGGTCACTGGGGAGAGAGTTCCATAAATTGGGGGCTGCCACAGAAAAGGCCCTCCTCCTAGTCCCCACCAGCCTGGTTTCTCTGGCTGATGGGAGAAGGCCGTCCGTGGCAGATCTTGTTGAGCGGCCTACTTGATGTTGCTGGAGGCACTCCTTGAGATAAACTGGACCGGAGCCATACAGGGTTTTAAAGGTCAACGCCAACACCTTGAATTCGGCTCGGTAAACAACTGGTAGCCAGTGCAACTCTTTGAGCACTGGAGTGATGTGATCACGCCAGCGGCAGCCTTTAACCAGGTGAGCTGCCACGTTCTGTACCAGCTGTAGCTTCCGAACCGTCTTCCAGGGTAACCCCACGTAGAGCGCATTACAGTAGTCTAGGCGAGAGGAGACCAAGGCATGAACCACTGATGGGAGCAGATGATTAGGAAGGTAGGGGCGCAACTGACGCATCAGATGGAGCTGATACAGTGCTGCCCAGCTCACAGCTGACACCTGAGCCTCCATGGACAGCTGGGAGTCTAGAATGACTCCCAAGCTGCGGACCTGGTCCTTCAGGGGTAGATGTTGACCTGGTGCTGAATGGGGTACATCTCCTAACCTTCCCTTGTCTCCCACCAGAAGTACCTTGGTCTTGTCGGGGTTCAGTTTCATCATGTTCCTTCCCATCCAGCCACCCACTGCCTCCAGGCACTTGGACAGGGTTTCAACAGCCAACCTTGGTGAGGACTTGAAGGAGAGGTAAAAAATATTCAAACATAGCAGGAGCTTAAAAGCCGAGGTGAATAAAAAGGCCTCTACCTGGTGCTGAAAAGGGCATAAAGAAGGCACCAGGGGAGCCTCTCTGTGGAGGCAATTCCATAGCTAGGGTGCCACCATCAAGAAGTCTCTCTCCTTAGTAGCCATTCGCCTCACTTCACTTGTTGCTTGGACTTGGAGCTGCATCCAACCTTGTGCAGGTGGACCTCCAGTTGCGTAATGGGGCTTCCCCTTTCTCTCCTCCTCCCTGCAGCCCCCCGCCCCCTGAAATCTACTCTTGATGGTCCCTCAACCCTCCAGAACAGAAGGGGGTGCAGGGGGAATCTAGTCCACTACCAGAATGGTAGTGGAATGTTGGATACAACCCATAGAATTGGATACAACCCATAGAGCAGGGCCTCTGAAGAGGATCTTACTGTCTGGCTAGTTATATACAGAAGAAAGCAGACTTTCAGGGCTGTAACAGTCTGATCCCACACATGTTTCCTCAGAAGTAAGTCCAGCTGTGTTCAGTGGGCCTCACTCCTAAATAAATGTGGATAGGATTTTGGCCTTAGTCATTGTTTGGCTATATACTAGCAGCAATGAGTACGACAACCACAAGAGTGAAGCTGAAATTGCTGGAACCAGGAACTGACTGTGTATTTATATAACCTCAGTCACAATTCTCATGGGAGGGTGTTGAATATAATTAAAAGAGGGCATTGCAAGAGTTTAACCAGAACAAACATGTTTGTACTGAAACCATGGACAAAATAAACCAGTGAACTTCAGAGTATTTGTTTTGTTAAGATTTGCTTTCTTAAGAAACAGGAAAACAAACAGGATGAAATCATTTGAATTTTCTAAATTGCCTGCATTGATCACACAGGCAGAGAGTGGTGGGCTTGTGAATTAAGAAATCAGACTGTCGCGTCAGAGATGAATGAGCTGTTGTCTGTACAATTACAGCAATACAGTCAAATCTCCAAACCTCAGTTATGCAAAAATACTTTGACTGGGTTCAGACAACACGATAACCCACACTCAAGGTTGAGTGTGGGTTGTCGTCGAATCGTGGGTTGTTGTTGAACTGTGGGTCATTGTATGGTCTGAATCCAGCCAAGATAACAAACCATGGTGAACAACCCACAGTTCACAACCCAACAACAAGCCATGGGTTCTATTCATGATTTGTTCGTGGTTAACAAGCCATTGCTTGTTAGCGTAGCCGGGTTCAGACAACATGATAACCCACGGTTCAACAACCCATGGTTCCATGACCACCCACGCTCAACCTATACTCAACCTCTGAGTGTGGGTTATCGTGTTGTCTGAACCCAGTCTTTGTAATTTTAACATACTAGGTTTTGGGGGGGCCTTTCCCAATTGTCAGTGCATACCAAGTTGAGGAAAGCTGATATAGGGCAATAAACCACCAGCAGCTGTTTTCAGGGTGGTCACTTCGGGTCTGTACAGGCATTTCCCCACACCATGCATAGACCTAAAGTGGGGACGGGTGAGGATGTGCACGCAACGACGCAAGCTCCACCCCCAAACGCCCGTGTGTCCCTGGCTGCCTTAAAGATTTTGCACATTTCATGCAAAGATCTGCAGACGAATTTGTAAGGGCGTTAGGCTGAATGTGATTATACAGCTCTCATGACTGGAAATCCTGGAAAGACCCGGTTCCAAGCTTTGTAAGCTTTGTACACAAGCTTTGTAAGCTTTGTAACAAGCTTTGTAAGCGTGTTCAGCTGAGTGTGCTTACAAAGCCCACTTCAGGCTTGCGCGAAGGTCTCAATGGCAGCCAGGTGTGCAGGCATATGGCGGCGGGGGGGGGGGCTTGCATGTGGGCTCAGGTCCCCTTCCTCTCTTTGGCTCTACACATGTGCAGGCAAGTGCCTGCACAGGGCTATAGAGATCACCAAAGAAAAAAGAAGAAATGCAAAACCAAGAAAGAGGACAAAAATCTGCATACCAATTTATATGCATAGATGCAAATTTAGAAAGAATTAATTTAACTGAAATAGAAACGCAATACATCTCATCCAAGTGTGACCAGGAGACCTGTGTGCCTGCTCAGTCTGCTGTCCAGGTGCTCACTGTGGGTGGGCAACTTTCGGCTCTCCCTTTGAGTTCTTTACCTTTAAACTAGACTCAGATGGGGCAGCCCTTCAAATAGAGAACTGTCCTGCATAGAAGTAGGACACATGGCCATCCTGTTCTCATTTCATTGCAGGAGATCTGAAAGCCTTTCCTCAAGGCAGCACTTCTGCTGTTGGGATAGTGTAATATTTATCCACACCCCGGGTCTTTTGCAATATTGGTTTCAAAGGAATCCATATCCGCCAACATTTTGCAGAGGAAAATGGGTGCGCTGCTGAATGCTGTATTATATATTCTGTATGCTGTATTCATTTACTCTGCAATCACCTGTCCTCCCCTGGTTTAAAAGTGACGAGGATGTTTATTATTTTAGTTAAAGATATACTAGAAAAACAAAACCGTCCTACGATATGCTATAAACAGTGCAGCTGCCAGGCTGGACCACTGGGGGCAGGTTTGGAGGTTGCACAGCCTGGAGGGCCCTCAGAAAACAGTCGCCTGTCAGTGGCAGTTGCTACAATGTCTGTCTTTCACTTTTTTCTTTCTTTCTTCTTGCAGGGCAGGTAGGCATGCTGGCTGCTGCGGAGTGAAGCTCCAGACAATCACACATGTCATCTTCATTTCCCAGACTGCTGTATGCCTCTCTGGGCCCACATGGCACCCTGGGAAATGAAAATGGCAGATATGGGTGGCACTTTGCTCCAGCAGCCAGCTCTGCTCTGCAAAACATGTTTAAAAAAAAAAAAAAAAAAGACGCTTGGTGACCGCTGCTGCTGCTACCGCTTGGTAAGGGGTGGTGGTGGTGGTGAACGGACCAGGCCAGGCCATGCAGGGGCAAAGATTGGGGTCCCTTTTTCAGTATCTGTTTTCAAAATTTCTCACAGAGCTTGTTGGCTGGGCTGGCTCCAGGCGGGAGCTATTCCACCCAAGAAGCTCTGTGAAAATGCTGAAAACATACACCGTGCCACCTGGGTTAAAAGAAAAAAGCAATCTGTTCCCTCCTCCTACCGCCACTTACCAAGTGAAAGGAAGGGAATGAAAGTTCCCTTTTTCTTTCTCTTTCAGTGTGTGTGTGTGGGAGTGAGCAACCAGGATGGCACAGGGGGAGGCAGCAGTGCAGGAGGAAGGGGTGAAGGGCATCTTGCCCAGGGAGCCCTCAAACCTGGTGGAAGCAGCACTCTGTAAGTCAGGTCAGGGGTCGGCAACACACAGCCTGCTGTGCCCTCTCACCGTAAGTGTGTACCCCACTGCCCCCAAATTTGCTAATCCAGCAAAACAATGGATGATTCGCTGCCAAATTTTGGCTGTAACCTGCAACAACAGCCTAAAAAGGCCAAATTTAGCTTTAAGACAAGGGCACGCACCTTGTCTTAAAGCTAAATTTATTTGGCCTTTTCGGACCACTGTTGCATTTTGCCACCAAAATTAGCAGGGATGGGGACTTGGACTCGAGGACTCGACTCGTGAGTTGGACTGAGTCCCCCCTATGACTCGACTCGAGCTCGAGTCTCAATATTTTTAATGGGACTCGAGACTCGACTCGGGACTCGAGACCAAGGACTCTTCAACATCCCTGGGCTGTGCCAGAAGGAGTGGAGAGGAGCGTGATTGCCGGCTAAGAGCGCATGGAAGCGAGGTGTGCCGCTGCTCGGCCACTATGGACGGCTTCCAGGAGTGCAGCCCCAACAGTGTGTCAAGATTTATTTTGATTGATGTGTTGCGTACTTGGGAGAGGCAGAAGAAGGACCTGAGATTACTCTGTGTGGCTGCTCTGAGTGTGTTTCTGGTTCCAGCAAGTTCATCACCAGTGGAGCGGGTGTTCAGTGAGGGTGGAATTGTGATGAGATCTCACCGTTGCAGAATGGGGGCCAAACATTTAGAAAAAATCATGTTCCTCAAATGCAACATGGATAAGTTTTAGGAAGTACAGCAAGTTTATTTTTTAAAATTATTTTTCTAAAATGCAACCTTTCAGACATTTTGGGTTTGGCTGCCTCTGCCTGCCTGCCTGGGGTTCCCAGCCTCCTCTGCCTGCCTGGGGTTCCCAGCCTCCTCTGCCTGCCTGGTCTCTTCTTGACCAGTTCAACAGTTGAATTGTCCAAGACAAAGGCCTCTGCCTGCCTGCTTTGGGGTTCCCTGCCTCCTCTGCCTGCCTGGTTATTTTGGGTTTGTCTGCCTGGTCTGTTCCTGCCAAAATCAGTTGCAGAGTTTTGAAATAAAAAGGCACACTTGTGCCTAGAATTTATTTAAACCACACATCTGAAGTAGCCTTATTTTGTTGGGAAAAAACCCCATTGATTTTAATAGGGACTCGTGGAGTCTGCTTTGGGAGTGAGTTGTGACTCGTGACTCGTGAGTCACCATTTTGGACCAAGGACTCGGACTTGGACTCGAGACTCGGGTCCAAAGACTCGTGACTCGACTCGTGACTCGAGACCAAGGACTCTTCAACATCCCTGAAAATTAGGCAGTGAACCACCAATTGTTTAGCTGCTGCCGCTACTGAGATTCAGCTATGCATGATGGCGATGCCGCCCCCAGGAGCTGAAATTGCCTCCCAGAACCCCCAAAATTGCCCACCCCTGGTATAAATAGTTCAGAATATATCTCAGCTGTTACGTTGTATGAGTTGGCAGGCTGCAGACTGCATGGGGCCTTAGTGTTCATGTGTGCACATTGACAACTAGAGATGGCTCCTGGGAAAGGAACCGAGTCCTGAGGAATGACAACACTAGTAATTTACTCTAACATCATTGTAATAATCGCCCCAAGGCAGAACAGAAGGACAGAACAGAGACAGTGGCCTATGGACTATTCTTGGGTTCTGGGGTGGCTTGTTCACCAAGGCAACAAGTCATCCTGCCTGGGTTCACACTGCACGACGATAAGCTGTGGCGATCGCCTTCCGCAGACTGAATATTCATAATGGTGGCTGGCACGTGCCACAGGTCACCGTGACTTATTTAAGCCATGCTGCTGGCTGCTGATTGTGTGAACCAGCCCAGTGATTTACCAAGGTAAAAATGGGGACAAAAGAGAGACCATGATTTACCAGGAGCAAGGCCCAGGAAGTTAGGAGTGCCCCTGGTAAATAGGGACAGCGGCGGGTATCGGAATGCTGGAATGCAAGTCTTGGATCCACTGAGGCATCTGCTTCGATCAGTAAGATGTCTTGGGCAAGCTCTGCCTACCCTTACACACATGGATTTACAGTCAGGGCTTCCTGGTGGTTTGACAACATAGCTACTGGGAGAGCTGGGCTCCGGCACAGTCACTTTTGAGGAATTAACCACTGACAGGAAGTTAGCATGGCCTTTTGTTACTGAGATGTAAATCTCTTGGCATCGCAATGTCCCTGCTGGATGGTGGTCCCGTTGCTCCATGGTAAGCCACAAGTGTGAACAGGTCTTTAAACACCCACCCAGCACTTTTGACTATTCTTTTTCCCATAACTGCCATTGCAAAGCTAAAGCATAACATGGGTTGTCTCTTGCATTCTGGAAGAAACAAACCACAGACCACAGGCCTCTGTTCGTAATACCTGGTTTGGTTAGAGCATGCTATTGTAGTGGCTGGTGGGCTCCGGGCTAGACGCAGAGCTTTTAAACTTTCCCCTCTGACTTTCCAAGATTGTGTCATCTAAAAACCAGCTTTTATATGACTCAAGCGCCTTTCCCCAATGGTAAAACAAACGAGACATCGTTCAGGTTCACTATAAAAGCCTGTTTAAAACAAGCCCCCGTCCCCACCTTTTTCATTTTGTCAGCATTTCAGCCATGAGAATTGTAAAAACAAATCCAGACGAGAGAGGAACGGCAAAGAAATCATATATTCAAGGAGCTGCCCATGCAATCTCAAGCTTGGGCCAATAAATCCCCAGCTGCCACCTGTCTAAATACAGAAGAAATCTTTTTTTTTTAAAGGCAGTATGGGGTGCAGAGAAAATGTATCATTGCTTCATGCGCACATTGTGCAACATGGTGGAAACCTGCCGATTAGAAAACAAGCAGGGAGCACTGTGTTATTTAAGTGGGCCGAGGGGTGAGAAAAGGAACTGATTGCCCCACCCCATCGCATGTATTTATTCCCTCCCTGTCCATTATGGGATGCATCCAATGTTATCCTACTTAGAGCAGATCTATTGAAATGAATGGTACTTAAGTTAGACTAACACTGTGACTGGATACAACCTGCTGTCTTATTTTTGATGAGATTGCTTGCCTTCCAGAATAAGCTGATTTAAAAGCATGGAGAAGAAGTGGACATCCACCGGAATGCTTAGCATTTTAAAAAAAATCCTTTTAAAATGCCAAAGGATTGGAGGAGTCTCGGGGAAGAGAATACTGTATTCACTCTGCTGCTAAAACGTTGGCTACAGACAGACATTCTTACGAGTTGAAGGTGGTCCAATAGATGTATCAGTTTCCATAGTCAAATGTATTTTCAAACAAAGACCTGCAAAACCCATGACCAGAGAGGATAGGAGGGGGAATGTAAACACATGTGTAATGATGCCTCTAGGTAACAGTTCAGCTTCCTGAAGACACCCCCCACCTCCGCCAATATCTACAGTTGGGCAGAAGAACCCTACCAGCGGGAGCAGGGAGATCCGAAGGTGGAGAAAGGGCCTCATCCAAAGCTCTGCTGGGCTTCCGCTGGTAGGGCGGAAAGAGTGACATTTTCCTTCTTTCAACATGTTTCTCTCCCACTGATGCCAATAGAAGGGAAATGAGCTATGCCAATTCCAGGGCTGGTGTAGTCCTCCCCTTTCTTCCAGGGCATATTCCTGGATCCCCAGCAAGTCCCGGCATGCCTTTTTGTGTTCCCTGTCATTGGAGTTCTGATGTCAGGGAAGCACCAGCTTTGGACCTTTCCACAGCCTTATGGATGAGCTTTGAAAGGCTGGACCTCTCTCTCTGCCCTTGGAGGAGAAGATCCGAAAAATCCTATGCTCAGATGAAACCTGCTCAGGGACCACAGGATTGCAACCTTAATCATCCAAATGTTGTCACTAAAGAAACCAGGGCCGGATCCACACCTAAAGTTTATTGCAGTAATGTATCACTGCCATGACTTGCGGGGCACACACAAGGCACGCAGCTTTCGCGCTAGTCCTGCGTAATCATTCCTTGTTTCTTCTGGAATTTCCCGGACTAAGTTTATCGTGTTTTTTTTCAGTTATTGGTTTGCTACCGCAGTACGCAGCTAGCATGTGCTAAAGTTGCGCTGTCATTGCCCGCCCAAGGTGTGGCCACGAAAATGTTGTCACTGGAGTTAGTCAGTAGTTTTTTTAGGGGCGTGGGAAATGCGCCGTGACGTGTGTCTCCCAAACTGGTGGGGAAGAGAGGTGTCTGCCATTTGTTGTTTTGTGGCGGGCATGGGGCAGGAAAAGCTTCCCCCCCTTTTTAAAAAACATCTCATTGCTTTGCACGTTCACACCTCCATAGCTTCGCAGAGCTGATTAACCAAAACAAACAACCATTTCCCTTAAAAGGCCCCCCACAAAGAACAAGAACGTATAAATTGGCCAAAAGGCATGTCTACTCAGAAGTAAATCACATTCTCTTCACTGGCCTTGCTCCCAGGCAAATCACATTGATTTCAGTGGAGCTAGTGCTTGGGAACCTTAGCGTGGGTGGGGGGAGAAGGCTGCTTTGTGGAATTGGTTTTGGGTGGAGGGGAAAGGGCTGATCCTGCTGGCTTCAGCGCATGGGAGGATGGTCTCTTCCCTTCTCCTTCTCTTTTTTGAGCCGGCACAGGACAGGAAAAGCTCCCCCCCCCTTTTAAAATCTCAATGCTCTGCACGTTGGTAGTTGGTACCTTCGCACGCACCTCCGTACCTTTGCAGAATGGATTAACCAACCAACCCCAGCCCCTTTCTCTTAAAGGGCCATTTCTCCTGTGTGTTCAAGGCAATGCCCAGTTCAACTGCTATGGAGTTAGGTGTGGCGTGGCAAACTGGGATGGCTTGCAGCCAGTACATTTAATGAGAGTGTGCCCTGTGTGTAGGGACTGTGGAAGGTGGATATAGCAGACTCAGTACTGTTCTGCTAACTTGACGATGTACAGTTTACAGTGTAATGTAGATCTGGGCCAGGATACTGGGTAAGATGGACCCAGTGGTCTGATCTAGTATGGATATTTTTATGTTCTTGTGATTGCTAGGAAGGTGAGTGTGAGTAAACCATGCGTGAAGCTATTAAAAAAAAAAAAAGGATCCAGGAAGGCAATGAATGAAATATGCTCAAGGTGGCATAGTCTTTTCTTTCCAAAATCATGACACACAATTTGTATCACACTTAAAGTGCAAAGCACTGTACAACCTTGATCTTTTTCATGCTCGCACAGCTCTGAGATGTAGGCCATTATAATTCGCCACGACCATGTTGATAAGCTGTGTGGTACAAGTGCAGATTTCCCCCAATATTTTCACTGCAGTATATTTCTGTGGAGCGGAGAATCTAAGCAGCCGGTAGTGTGGAGATGACCTCAGCCACACTTTTCTGTATGTTCTCTAGCTCTTTTTTAAGATGAGATGATTGACCACAACGACTACAAACAGTATTCTAAGCGTGGGAAACACCATAGATTTGTGTATGAGCATTATGGTACTCGACGTAGATAATATTTGCTGGTCCATTGTTTAGAGTAGCGGTGAGCACCATGAGAATCTGTATGATTCCCACATGGGCTCACTTGCAGCTGTCAGACATGCTGACCCAGTGCACCTGACCGCTTCAGTACCCTCCATCTGTAAGCAACCTTAGAAAATAGGTGCTGGGCCTATTAAATAGGTGCACTTTGGGATATGGAACATCTGGAAGCCCCCCAACATATTCCATTCTTAACTAACGTAAGCCTTGTCAAAGCACTCCCCAAACACTCTCCCCCTCCCCTCCCCTGCAGCCACTGCCTCCTTAACGAGTCATTATTTTCCTTCTTAAATAATATGTTTGCACATCGAAGAGCACTGGGGCTGGGAATAGTGAGCAGCAGGAAGTCGAGGAATTCTTTTGGGAATAGCACACAAGTCTCCTTCTTTCCTTGAGCATGTCTGAGGTTGCACAGAGGCTGTGGTCTGTTTAAGCCCACTCAATCAGTCATTCCTGGCTATGGAAGGGAGAGGGAATCACCTCCTTTTACAGGAAAGTAAAAGGCGGGCGGGTCAGAGCTGATTTCATTCTGAGGCAATACTTCATCTCACAAGACTAAGTGAGACAAATGTGAACAAGCCGCTTCACATTCAGGACAGCTGTACCTCTGTTTCTCCCTTCATGTTTTGCTTTGCTCTTCCCCAGGCAAAGGAAAGACCTAGTAGTACCTATCAGGGGAAACAGAAAGGGAATTAAGGTTTTCAATCCTATACACACTCGTCTAGGAGTAAATCCCACTGAGAGCAACAGGGCTTACTTCGGAGTAGACATGCATAGGGGTTGTACTGTTAGGTACCATTACTTTCTGTGGAAGTTGGACCTAGTTATGGTAATATGTGCATGAAAGTTTTTTATATATAGAATCAAGATTTAATGATACTTCATCCCATCCAGACTGAATATGATGTATAAATTTGATATACGTATGTTATACATGATATATGCTGCAGATGTAGAAGGCTGGGTACTAATCTGCCTCATGGTGGGGTTTTTTTTTTTTAACTGTCCCAATGTTTACCATATTGGAAATCATTCTTAAGATGGATCAGAAAAATGAGTGGTTGTGACATCCCAGTGAGATCCTCTTCTAGTTCTATTTGGAAATCTAAAACAGATACTTGCCTATGATGATCTAGACATGAAGGTATATCTTTTATATTTATTGTATTTATTCATAACATTATTTCTGAGTTGCCTTTCAGCCCACAAATGGCCTCCAAGGAGATTTACAACTGAAAACCTTCAAGCAATTTACAAACCAGATATAAAAAGCATCTAAAATGACTCCCACAGCCACAGGTCTATGACTGAAAGGTCTCAGGACCCATGGAGGGAAACTGATGCTCTGTGTGCATTATTTCCGGTGGGGAGAGGACCCTTAGCTGGATGCCTCCCCAGTGGAAATGAAGCATAGAGCATCAGTGCCCCATTCTAGGTCTGGTAGTCCAAGTCCCCAGCAGGCCCGTGGCTTATGCTGGCTCAGCTTGTCTTGAGCGTGGAAAGCTAAGCAGGGTCAGGCCTGGTTATTACTTGGTTGGGAGACCCCCTCCTCTAGTTTCCTGCATTGAGCAGGGGGTTGGACTCGATGGCCTTGTAGGCTCCTTCCAACTCTATGACCTATGAAAGATGTTCCACCAGGGCAGGGGGTGACTACCATCACCACCTCCTTCCCCTGCCTTGCTCCAAGGTATGTTTCAGGGCCCCTGGGGCAGGGGGAAGCGGTGATGGGGGTAGACGCTTTGCAGGCTCCCTCAAGCTTTATTGCCAGTCTTTGACTGGAATGCTCGAAAATTCATGTACGTATAGTTTAAAAACTCAAAAACAATGCCTAAAAAGTCTTGACCCCTTTCAGGGTGAGCAGCAGGGGGCTCATGCATCCCAGACAGAAACAGGGAGAGCCAGTGTGGCGTAGTGGTGAGAGTGTTGGACTGGGACTCGGGAGATCCGGGTTCTATTCCCCGCTTGGCCATGAAACTCACTGGGTGACTTTGGGCCAGTCACTGACTCTCAGCCTAACCTACCTCACAGGGTTGTTGTGAGGTTAAAATGGAGAGGAGGAGGAGGATTATGTAAGCTACAGCCACCTTGGGTTCCTTGCAGGAAAAAAGGCGGGGTATAAATATAATAAATAAATAAAAATTCGGAGATGCTTGCCCACTTGGCTTTGGAACTCCTTATACCACTCACACTGCAAATAACACACAATTTTGATTGACCAACACAAGGGAGGGATGGACAGAACAGTATATCCAGACAGCTTGCTTAGGAGGAGGCACAGACTTCCCAGAGGGAAGGGCTCAAATCTTGCCGAAGAAGCAGTACCCCTGCCTATCTGAAGAGAAGGCATGTTTTGCCAGGGAGCAAAAGGGGGGGGGGATTTAGGACAAGCAATAAAGTAAAAGCCAAACGGCACTCTCACAGGAGCACATGCTGGAAGTTCACTCTGTAGACCACTGGGCATGGGAGAAACAGATGGTGCAGCAGGTTTGAGCCCCACTAACCAGCAGGAATGATAAAAAATCGAGGACAAGCTCACCTATTGCAAGCTTGACCCAACAACATCTGCATCAGAGGCAAAAGTGAGGAAGTGGGCCGGACTATAACGCACACTGCAAACAGCAGCAGCTACAGCAGCAGAGAGGTGAACACATCATGGGGCATTTGTTTCCCACCCACCCACCCCCAGTTACCAGCCCACGGACCCAGTACTATGTAATCAGACTAAGAGAGTGGCACCCAGCGTTAAGGTACTTACAAATTCACTCATGCACCTAAAAGCAGGGGAATTGTAAGTTAAGGTACCCACCTTAACATCTGTCCTATGGAAGCAGTCAATTCCTTCTACTGTACCGTCTCACAACTGTCTTTACAACTTAAGTCTGCACAACTTAAGTTGTGTCTTTACAACTTAAGTCTGCATACACTCACATTTTGGGTCTTTCAGTCCAACCCCCTTTCCTTTATAGGAATTTAGATGACGACGACGATGATGATTACATTTATATCCCACCTTTTCCCCTCTTGCAAGGAGCCCAATGCGGCTTACATGGTCCTCCTCCTCCTCTCCATTTTATCCTCACAACAACAACCCTTTGAGGTAGGTTAGGCTGAGAGTCAGTGACTGGCCCAAAGTCACCCAGTGAGCTTCATGGCCGAGTGGGGACTAGAACCTGGCTCTCCCAAGTCCCAGTCCACCACTCTAACCACTACACCGCACTGGCAGAACTATTTTGTGTGGCCTCTTTGTCAGCTTGCCTCTCACAAGATAAGTGTTCTTTTTTTACTTATTATTTTCATATTCTTCTCATATAGGTCAGTTACAAGACTGAGAATAAATGTTCTAGTCCAGTTTGCTTTCCTGAATGAACGTTCCAAAATGGGATAAATAAAGTATATTCCTTGGGGAAATGATGAGAGCTTTTTGTCCTTCAAGTGCCCTTACTATATTTGTCGCTTTGACTAATTCAGCTACCTGCCAAATTCTTCATATCCAACCATACATTCTTGGCACTTCCGAACCTTTCCATTTCATTGCTATTTCCATCCTTGCAATAGTCAATAAATTCATCATCTGTTCTATATTAGATTCCCAGCCTCCTCCCTATCTTTCAAACAACCAAATAGAAATATTACATGAAAACTGCCTTGCTGGATCAGACCAAGGTCAGTTTAGTCCAGCATTCTGCTCGCAGTATTAGCTGTCTCTGAGGGTGAGGGCGTGGAGGTGGCGGCCCCCTGTGGTTTGTCCCCAAGATCAAGTATTCAGAGGTAAAATTGCCTTTGTTGTACACACATTTTCCATTCCAGTGCCCTTACGAAAGGCTCATATAGTGAAACAAACTTGCAAATTTGTCTGCCTACTACTATTTACTGAGGGTGGGATAGTTCTGGTCTTTGGCCCCCTTTCTGTGGGACATTTTTGCTTCAAGGAAAAACCCCAAACACTTGCAGATAACGATCTGCTGAAGAAAGATCTGACTGAGAACATTCCAGTCACAGAAGTGTTATGTAGCTTCAGAAACAATGGAAAAAAACAGCAAGAGAAGCACTGCACTGGTGTCTCCTGCCTCATGACAAGGATTAAACAAGTTTTTAGCCCTGTGTTCTTCCATCCTAAAGTATTTATACAACCATACTTTTCAAGATACTACAAAAGAGCTTTTAATCTTCATTCCGTTTTATAGAAACAAGCCAGAAAACTGGAGTTGCCAAAGCAGCTTGCCTTGTAGGGTGTCTATGTGTGTGTGTTACTTTACAGAGGACGGGTCTTCTATTTCATCATTCCCCCACCTGGTGTCCTCCAGATGTGTTAGACTGCAACTCCCAGCATTCCCTGGCCAGCCGTGGGGGGAGTTGCAGTCCAACACATCTGGAGGGAACCAGGTTGGGGAAAGCTGCTCTATTTGAAGGCCTATTCATTTCAATATAACGAACCATGAGAAGGGAGAGCCAGCAGGGTCCTTGAAGTTGCCTATCTACCACTGCTCTTCTTTCTGGTTCTGGGCTGTCCCTGTTCTGCTTTCCCCTTCTTATTGTTCTGCAATTGAGTTTCCTCTCCAGAAAGATTGTTTTATGCTCTAACTAGCAAAACGCAAACAGCCCAAGGCAAGAAACAAACTTCATTGGAAGTGGGAACACTTGGGGTAGGAGAGCAAAAAACATGAAAGAGTGAGAAACCTGCTGGAAGATGCTGGGGTGGCCGTTGAAGCTGCCCACCAGTAATTGCTGTGCTGGCCTTTACGAGTGACAGGTGAACTTACCCTACATTAATTCATTATTTATTTCGAAAGCAACAAATTTGGACGAGAGCTCTCCTTTAAAACAAAATCTCATTCCGTGTATATGAGTTTTTGCATATGCACAATATCAAGGTGCATCTTGGGAGCTGTAGTTTGGAATGGTGTAGTGTGGCATGATGTCATGCGTCACCACCTTATGTGCCCCCTTTCTGATTAGTTGTTTTCATGTGGCCTGTCTGTGATGTCATGTGATGGCTACTTGCTGTTGCTGACCACCACTATGAGGATGGGCCCACAGGGCCCCCTCGGAGCCAGAGCTGCTGCAACGGCATCGGTGGCGATGAGAGAAGCAGCTGAAGAAACTGCTTCAGGTAAGGTTTTCTTTGGGAGTCTAGGTGGTATCATAGAATCATAGAAAAGTAGAGTTGGAAGGGGCCTACAAGGCCATCGAGTCCAACCCCCTGCTCAATGCAGGAATCCAGGTCAAAGCATCTCTGACAGATGTCTGTCCAGCTGCACCTTGAATGCCTCCAGACTGGGAGAGCCCACCACCTCCCTAGGTAGTTGATTCCATTGTCTTATTGCTCTGACAGTCAGGAAATTTTTCCTGATGTTTAGGTGGAATCTAGGTTCCTGTAACTTGAGCCCATTATTCCGTGTCCTGCAAACTGGGATGAACGAGAAGAGATCTTTGCCCTCCTCTGTGTGACATCCCTTCAAATACTGGAAGAGTGCGATCATATCTCCCCTCAGTCTCCTCTTCTGAAGGCTAAACATGCCCAGTTCTTTCAGTCTCTCCTCATAGGGCCTTGTTTCCAGTCCCTTTATCATCCTTGTTGCCCTCCTCTGAACCCTCTCCAGTTTGTCTATGTCCTTCTTAAAGTGAGGTGCCCAGAACTGGACGCAGTACTCAAGATGAGGCCTAACCAGTGCCGAGTAAAGGGGAATTATCACTTCCCGCGATTTGGAAGCTATACTTCTATTAATACAGCCCAAAATTGCATTTGCCTTCTTTGCAGCCACATCGCATTGCTGGCTCATATTCAGTTTGTGATCTACCACAATTCCAAGATCCTTCTCACTTGTAGTATTGTTGAGCCAAGTGTCCCCCATTCTGTAACTCTGCATTTGGTTTCCTCTCCCTAGGTGCAGCACTTGGCATTTATCCCTATTAAATTTCATTCTGTTGTTTTCGGCCCAGCGCTCCAGCCTATCGAGGTCACTTTGAATTTTGTTTCTGTCTTCCAGAGTATTAGCTGTTCCACCCAACTTTGTGTCATCTGCAAATTTGATAAGCATTCCCTGTACCTCCTCATCCAAGTCATTAATAAAAATGTTGAAGAGCACCGGGCCCAGGACCGAGCCCTGTGGTACCCCGCTCGTTACCTCTCCCCAGTTTGAGAAGGAACCATTGATAAGCACTCTTTGAGTCCGATTCTTTAGCCAATTGTGGATCCACCTGATAGTTGTTCCATCTAGCCCACTCTTAGCTAGCTTACTAATCAGGATATCATGAGGCACTTTGTCGAAAGCTTTGCTGAAGTCCAGATATATAATGTCCACAGCATTCCCACAGTCCACAAGGGAGGTTACCCGATCAAAAAATGAGATCAGATTAGTCTGACAGGATTTGTTCTTGACAAATCCATGCTGGCTTCTAGTAATCACTGCATTGTTTTCAAGGTGCTTGCAGACTGTCTTCTTTATAATCTGCTCCAAAATCTTCCCGGGGATTGATGTCAGACTGACTGGCCTATAGTTCCCAGGTTCCTCCTTCTTGCCCTTTTTGAAGATGGGAACAACATTTGCCCTCCTCCAGTCGTCTGGCACTTCACCTGTCCTCCATGATTTCTCAAAGATAATAGACAGTGGTTCTGAGAGTTCTTCTGCCAGTTCCTTTATTACTCTAGGATGCAGCTCATCAGGCCCTGGAGATTTAAACTCGTTCAGAGTAATCAGGTGCTCCTTGACCATTTGCCTATCAATCTCAAGCTGCAATTCTGCCCCTTCAGTCTGCACTTCAGGTTTGCCAGGGGGGTCATAGACCCTCTTTTGGGAGAAGACCGAGCCGAAGTAGGAATTGAACACTTCTGCCTTTTCTTTGTCTTCTGTTATCAATTTGCCATCCTCATCGCGTAGTTGAACCACCAGTTCTTTCTTCTGTCTTTTACTGTGCATGTATCTGAAGAAAGCTTTTTTGTTGGTTTTAGCATTCCTCGCTAACCTTAGCTCATTCTCAGCTTTAGCCTTCCTGACACTATTCCTGCAGTTCTGTGCTACCTGCCTGTACTCTTCCCCTGTAGCCTGTCCTTCCTTCCACTTCCTATACGTGTCCTTTTTTGTTTTCAGGTCATCTTTGAGTTTATTGTGAAGCCACATTGGCTTTTTCTGTTGCCCTCTGCCTTTTTTCCTTGTGGGAATTGTTTGCAATTGTGCCTTTAAAATTTCCTTCTTTAAAAACTCCCACCCCTCCTGGGCTCCCTTTCTCGTGAGAGTCACTTGCCATGGGATCTTACTAATCATTGTTCTGAGTTTGTTAAAATTGGCTTTCCTAAAATCCAGGGTACGTGTTTGGCTACACTCAGCTTTTGCTTCTGTTAGAATCAAGAACTCTAGTATAACATGGTCACTTTCCCCCAGAGTTCCCGAAACTGCCACTTTATCCACTAACTCGTCTCTGTTGGTTAGAATCAGGTCAAGGATAGCCGATCCTCTAGTTCCTTCCTCCACTTTCTGTAGGAGGAAGTTATCAGCAACACAGGTCAGGAATTTCTTGGAGGGGCCATGTTTGGCTGAATAAGTCTCCCAACAGATATCAGGGAAATTGAAGTCTCCCATTACTACCACATCGTGCCTCCTTGAAACAATGGCAATTTGCTTTTCAAAAGTTCCATCCTCATCTTCTCCTTGATTGGGTGGTCGGTAGTAGACTCCAACCGCCATGTTCGTTTTATTCTTTGCCCCCTTTATTTTAACCCAGATGCTCTCAATGGGGCTGCCAAGCTCCTCTTCCTGTATCTCTGTGCAGAGATACGTATTTTTAACATACAGTGCAACTCCACCTCCCTTTCTGTTGCTTCTGTTCCTTTTGAACAAGTTATACCCTTCAATTGCTGTATTCCAGTCATGGGAGTCATCCCACCAGGTTTCAGTTATCCCTATCAAGTCGTACTTGCCCTCATGTATCAAGAGTTCAAGTTCGTCTTGTTTATTGCCCATACTCTGGGCATTAGTATAGAGACATTGAAGACTATGTGCTTTATAGTCCGACTTTCCCCCTACATTTTGTGGTAGACTATCAATGGGCACCGCTGGAGCTGTTCTCTCCATTGTGGCATAGAGGCCTTCTTCCATTGGTACCCCCGAGTTTATGTCTCCCTCCCCTGTTGGATTCAGTTTAAAGCCCTCCTGATTAAGTTCCTCATGCTGTGGCCAAACACATTCTTCCCAGTCCTTGTGAGGTGCAACCCATCCTTTGCCAGCAGTCCATCTTCCAGGAAGTGTAGCCCGTGGTCCCAGAATCCAAATCCCTCACGTCGGCTCCACCTTCGTAGCCAGTCATTCACTCGGAGTATTTTTCTTTCCCTTTCTATGCCTCTTCCAAGTACTGGAAGGATGGATGAGAAAACTATCTGGGCCCCGAAGTTCTTGAGTTCCCTTCCCAGCTCTTCAAAGTCTGCCGTGATTTCTTTGTAACTCCGCTTGGCAGTATCATTTGTACCCACGTGGAAGAGAAGAAAGGGGTATGTGTCGGTGGGCTGCATGAGCCTCGGCAGCTGTTCTGTCACATCCTTAATCCGTGCCCCAGGGAGACAGCACACCTGGCGAGTCCATGGGTCTTCGCGACATACTTTGGCTTCGATCCCCCGCAGGAGGGAGTCTCCCACTACGAGTACTCTTCTCTTCCTCTTGCTGTAGGCCTTGGTTTGATTTCCTCCACTTGACTGACCCTCAGCCTCTTGCTCGCTGTCACGTTGGGTGCCCGGTAATCCGTCCTCTGCAGGCTGTCCTCTGCTCTCGTCCTCAAGTACATGGAAGCGGTTCCATAGCTCCACTGCTTCCACCGGCGCAGAATGTCTTCTAGTTCTTCTGCTCCTAACAGTCACCCTTTTCCACGGAGTTCCCCCTGTGTTATTTTCCCTTGCCTCTGCAGTCTCTGACTCCGCCTCATCCTGCAGTTGCCCTTCTGGCTCCGGTACTGTGCTTTGGTGCTGTAGATCCACCGTTCTGTCTAAGAACTCCTCACTTTCTCTTATGCTCCTGAGGGTTGACACTTGCTGCTCCAGTCCTCTGACCTTTTCTTCCAACAGCGTGACCAGCTTGCACTTGTTGCACGTGTAGGCCATGTTGATCTCCGGCAGGAAAACAAACATTGCACATCCCTTGCAGGTCACCACCACTGCTGAGTCCTTTCCTTCCATAGTGCTCTGTTTCTGTCTTCCTAGAATATATATATATATATATGTGTGTGTGTGTGTGTGTGTGTGCGTGTGTGTGTGTGTGTGTTTTAGGGACCTCCCCCTTGACCTCCCCTGCCGAACTCCGCTGCCAAACTCCTGTTTTCTCTCCCTGTCCGCTCGCTCTGTTCGCTCGTTCTCTGGGAGCCTGCTTGCCTTTTCACAGCCCCCAAAACAGCTGGAGCCTCTCTCCTGTTGTGCTCCTGCTCAGCTGGGAGTCAGGAACAGAATGAGCTGTCAGGCCACACCCTTCCTTTTAAGCTCTCAGACCACACCCTTCCCTTTCAGCTCTCAGGCCACACCCTTCCCTTTCAGCTCTCAGGCCACACCCTTCCCTTTCAGCTCTCAGGCCACACCCTTCCCTTTCAGCTCTCAGGCCACACCCTTCCCTTGCAGCACTAGTAGTTGTTGTTTGTACAGCAGCACTTGCTGTTGCAGCACTTGTCGTTCTACTCCGCTGCCAAACTCCTGTTTTCTCTCCCTGTTCGCTCGCTCTGTTCGCTCGCTCTCTGGGAGCCTGCTTGCCTTATCACAGCCCCAAAAACAGCTGGAGCCTCTCTCCTGTTGTGCTCCTGCTCAGCTGGGAGTCAGGAACAGAATGAGCTGTCAGGCCACACCCTTCCTTTTAAGCTCTCAGACCACACCCTTCCCTTTCAGCTCTCAGGCCACACCCTTCCCTTTCAGCTCTCAGGCCACACCCTTCCCTTTCAGCTCTCAGGCCACACCCTTCCCTTTCAGCTCTCAGGCCACACCCTTCCCTTGCAGCACTAGTAGTTGTTGTTTGTACAGCAGCACTTGCTGTTGCAGCACTTGTCGTTCTACTCCGCTGCCAAACTCCTGTTTTCTCTCCCTGTTCGCTCGCTCTCTGGGAGCCTGCTTGCCTTATCACAGCCCCAAAAACAGCTGGAGCCTCTCTCCTGTTGTGCTCCTGCTCAGCTGGGAGTCAGGAACAGAATGAGCTGTCAGGCCACACCCTTCCTTTTAAGCTCTCAGACCACACCCTTCCCTTTCAGCTCTCAGGCCACACCCTTCCCTTTCAGCTCTCAGGCCACACCCTTCCCTTTCAGCTCTCAGGCCACACCCTTCCCTTTCAGCTCTCAGGCCACACCCTTCCCTTGCAGCACTAGTAGTTGTTGTTTGTACAGCAGCACTTGCTGTTGCAGCACTTGTCGTTCTACTCCGCTGCCAAACACCTGTTTTCTCTCCCTGTTCGCTCGCTCTGTTCGCTCGCTCTCTGGGAGCCTGCTTGCCTTATCACAGCCCCAAAAACAGCTGGAGCCTCTCTCCTGTTGTGCTCCTGCTCAGCCTTCCCTTTCAGCTCTCAGGCCACACCCTTCCCTTGCAGCACTAGTAGTTGTTGTTTGTACAGCAGCACTTGCTGTTGCAGCACTTGTCGTTCTACTCCGCTGCCAAACTCCTGTTTTCTCTCCCTGTTCGCTCGCTCTGTTCGCTCGCTCTCTGGGAGCCTGCTTGCCTTATCACAGCCCCAAAAGGTAGGATGACTGAAAGTTCAGTGTGTGTGTGTGTGAATCTGTGTACTACTTTACTGCACATACTCCAAAGCTCACAATCAATTCCAAACTTAGTGAATTCATAATACCGCACATCAATCCAGGCTTGCTACAAATGTGAGCATCACAAACGGACAAGTTTCGACCAACGAGCTTACTTACTATGAAATTCCATGGCACCACTTGTCTTCATACTTTACACGCTTTACATTCAAAGAATAGCTTTCTAAACTGAATTAATAACATCCAGGACTGATGCTCTGGAGAACTAAAGGTGTTTCTGGTGTCATTTGTGCAAAAAGAATGTACACAGAGGGGAAGCAGAGTTCACTCTGCTTCACTTTCAGAAACATTGCAGTTGGCTGGCTCACACATGGCCATGTAGCATCAAAGTCCAACATGCAGTGAAGTGCAAGAGGCTTGTTCCTGCACCCCCAATCTTGAGCATAACATTTGACATGGAGCCCACATATTTACACCCGTATGCACGTAAACCCTGCCAATATGATTATGCCCCACCGAAAACAGGTTGAGCAAGGTCTATACATGTAGGTCTGATATGTCACCTTAGGCTACCATTGTGGTGGTGGAAGGTGGGAGGGCAAGTGTGAGCCAGGGGTTTACCCTAATGCCTCAACAGCCATGTCTGAACCAGCCCTGGGTCTGCAGCCAAACGGCGATTCTGTAACACAGACAACAGATATCTGAAGGGTCGAAAGACAACCTTTGGATCTTTTGAGGCCTGGTATCAGACCCCAGCGTGGTTGGGCAAATGGTGATGGCCCACTGGGCTGACACTGGTTGCCAGTAGCCCTTCTCTTTCCTTTCCTTTTTACTAGGGTGGCAGTGCTCAGAAGCAAAGTGCTGAGTGGGACTGCAGTAGCCCATCATCTTTATTTTCCCTGAATGTTTCTGGGACCCAGTGGGGAAATGAAGATGGTGGATGGCTACAGCCTTGCTTATTGCTTCGCTTCAGAATGCTGCTGCCCTGCTACCCTAGTCTAAAAAGAAAAAGGCATGTCTGTCCCTGCTGCTATGTGTTGCTGCTTGGCAAGCTTGCGCAGGGCACCAAGGTGGTGCAGGGGGTTCCAGAAGGCCCCTTGCCCAGGGCCCCCCTCAAACCTGGTGCTGGCCCTAAGAGAGGAAGCTGAAAAGGAAATGTCTGCATAACCAGAAACCAGACAAGAGCAAAAGTAGCTGAGAATTCCGCTCTATTTCTGCTCTTGCCCTGTGAATGTCATCAGAAAAGAAACAACCTCCTCCCCTTTCCTCTTTACTTGGCTCTCACTCTTACTGTTTCCTGATGTACTCTCCACTTTCTGCAGCTTATTGATGGGAACCAGAGACAAATTTAAATATCCAGGTGCAAACTGAACAACCACTGAACTGCAGTAACCTTAATTTCATGCTCCTCATTCTCATCCAACTTGGGAGTTTCAGCCGGTGGTCAGAGTTGCGTACTTGGAGGAGGGATGATAAACTTGATGTGTGCACATTGGCCGATTACATTATCAGGCACCGCGGTGTTTGTAGGGGGAGGGGGGCATACAGACTGCAGAGTATACATCAGCATGAGCAAAGCAGTGTACTAGTCGGATCTCATTGGTGCACGGAATCTTTGAATGGCAACTGGCAAGAGGCTATGCAATATTATTCTATTTATCTTGCATTGCCACATGTGTGGGGAAGAGGGAAGCAGTTTCCTGCTGTGCAATTTTTCCTCCTCCAATTCTGTTGCTCCAATGAAAAAAAAGTAAACAGATGAAGAGGATATGGGAAGAGAGAGGGAGGATTGCCCCATCATACAGTACACCAGTGTTCTCCAACCTTGGGTCCCCAGATTTTATTTTATTTATTTATTTCATTTTTATACCGCCCAATAGCCAAAGCTCTCTGGGCGGTTTACAACAATTAACAAGGCAGTCCCTGCCCACAGGCTTACAATCTAAAAAGACATGACACACAAGGAAAAAGGAATGGGGAGGGAAGAAGGGGGAATATGAATTATTACTTCTGTAATTCTCTGTGGCTCAAGAAGCTCCAGCCTCCTTCTTCTTCCCCACAGGGCTGTAGATGTCAGTTAGTCCTGTGGGGGGGGGGGCAGTCCAACTGGAGCAGGCCCTGATGTTTTGGCCTACAACTCCCAGCATACCCCAGCCAGCTACGCCAAAAACATCTGGGGACCCAAGGTTGGAGAACACTGCAGTACACCTTATGATGATGATGAACAGATTGCTGAGTGAGACTGAGTAGAATTCCACTATGGCCTATTGAAAGGAAATGTAACATGTTCTCTGAAAAGATTCCCCAGCGGAGCAGGTCTTGGCATACAGGGACAACCCATCATCCAAGTCATGGCATGTTTCCCATGGACATGTCTTTCTTCATAATGAATGTGCATGTGGCCCTTCTCTTCCACTTGATTTCTAAAATATTAGTATTACTGTTAAATCTTCTATGCTTTTTTGTTGTTGATGTAAACTACTTTGAGCACTCTATATGGAGAGGTGGTATATAAATAACTTTAATGCAGACATTGACTGTGTTTCTTCTAAATTTGACACAAACTCTCACTGAGAAACCTGCAACAATGGATTTGAACAGGTGATCAGGGAGGCAATTGTTCGCTCCCTCAAGCCTGCACAAATCTTAGTCTAAAAACATGATAAATTGTATTGGGGTACAGAGGAAAGGAGTTGAAACAGGAAGACCCCTTATTGCTAATGTAAGATCATGAAAGCTGAATGAATACAACTAGGAGTTCAAAGTTTTGCCTAGATCAGGGGTCTGCAACCTTTAAGACATAAAGAGCCACTTGGACCCGTTTCCGACGGGGAAAAAAAACTGGGAGCCGCAAAACCATTGCGACATTTAAAACAAATATAACACTGCATATATTGTTTCTTATCTTAATGCTATATACAGGATCGTGCAGTCAGCTGTCAATCTGAAGAAAAAAAAGGACTTTTTCACTTAACAATGTAAAATATATTTTTGCAAATTAATAGCTAATTAAAATATTTAATTTACCTGGTTAATGGGATTTTTCTTCACTCCCGCGCAGTGCTGCTCACCCGCGCAGTGCTGCTTAGGCTGGCACCGGCTCCATCACTCCACCCCCTCGCATGCAGGCGGCCTGACTTCACCAGGCACTGTACTAGCCAGGCCGCCTGCGTGCGAGGGGGTGGAGTGACGGAGCCGGTGCCAGCCTAAGCAGCACTGCGCGGGTGAAGAACACACACAACTGCGTGGGAGTTGTGAAACACACACAAAAAAAAGTACTAAGGAGCAGAGCTGATGGAGACAGAAGGAGCGGAGCTGATGGAGAATAATTTCTCAGAGTCCACTTCTAAACTTGTGTCTAAGGTGGGACAGACTGACAAGTGGGGGAGAGACTGTCCATGCTGCTAAATTCTGGCAAATGCAATGTTATGCGACAAAGTGAGAAGGACTGACAGATTTGGGGCAAAGCAGTAATTGAGGCGGGCACTGATAGTAATGGAGGGCTATGAAGGAGGGCAGTAGAAGGCAAGGCAGACTGGTATCCAGTAAGATCTCTGCTCATCTTATACAGGCAGAGCTTTATATTTTTCATTAAACTTAAAGCGGAGTTCCACCCATTTTTGAACATTATATGTATGTGTTCCCCTTTAAATGAGATTTTAGCAATGCAAACACTTTTTTTTTTTGCAATGTACCTTTTTCATTCGTTATTTAGGGGCACTTCCTGGTAATGTACTTCGGCGGATTAAAAGCATTACTTCCCGTAAAGCTCACTGAGAGGAGGCGGGGCGGAGGCAGAGCGCAGACATCCCAAAGCGCAGCTGCGAGATTTCGTCATTTGGAGATTCGCAAGGGCTGCTGGGATACATGAAGCTGCTATCCCAGCAGCCCTTGCGAATCGCCGAATGACGTAACCGCCGAAGTACATTACCAGGAAGTGCCCCTAAATAACGAATGAAAAAGGTACATTGCAAAAAAAAAAAAGACTGGGTCACTGGGGCCTGGGCTATGCTGGGGAGGGGTTGGTGCGCACTGCGCAGATGCGTGCCGCCGCCGCGCACTCTCCCCTAGCCGAGCCGGCGCCGCGTGACGTCACGCCGCTCCTCCACTGTGAGCCCGCCCGCCGGCATCGCTATTGCCTGTCACCAGGCGGGCAGTGTGGAGCGGAGCGGCGAACCTGTCACAGTCACCTCTCGGAGCCGCGGCAAAGGTTCCAAAGAGCCACATGCGGCTCCGGAGCCGCGGGTTGCCGACCCCTGGCCTAGATGCATGTTTTGTCTCATCACAAGCACTCTGAGTCAACTTTTCAATGACATCTCACTCCCCAGAGTTCATTTGCTTCAAGCCAGGAACACGGTACACAAAGCACAAAACATCATCTCCATTGATTCAGAAGAATCATAGCTGAATTGTAAGTAGCCCATTTGAACTCTCCATCTGCTAGAGAAGCCAGCTTCAAAGTCACCCCACCCTGACAGAGTTCATGTGCATGAGAAGCAGAAACTCAACAACCAGCCCTTTTCCTAGGATGGAGTTGTATGCAATTGTTAAAGGAACAGGAACCCTGACACAAAGAGGTTGGCAACATCTTCCTTCGATGTCTCACAGATGAAAATAGGCACATATTTGAAACACCCCTGTCCTCCAGGACCGGCGCAGGGCAGTTTGGCGCCCTAGGCAAAATTATATTTAGCACCCCCCCTCTCGTGCCGGAGCAAAGCAGCCGGGAAACACCTGCTTGCCCAGCGCCGCCCCCCCGCCCTGGCCACTGCCTCCGAGCCTGCCTCCCCGTCCGCTGGTCCCGTCGCGTCCTTCCGGCGCAGAAGGAGTGACGCGACGGGACCCCCGCGCCGTTTTTGGCTGGGGAAACCAGGGCAACAGGGCTGTTTAAGCCCTGTTGCCCTGGTTCCTCCCGCCAAAACAGAGCGCGGGCGGGGCAGCGGCGGAGGCAGCGGAGAAGGTAGGTGGCGGGGGGGTCTGGCGGCTGCAGGGGGCTGCAGGGGGTCCGGCTGCTGTGGGGGGGATCCGGCGGCTGCGGGGGGGTGGCAGGGGGGTCCGGCAGCTGCGGGGGGTAGCGGGGGGGTCCGGCGGCTGTGGGGGGTGGCGGAGGCAGCGGCGGGGTGGCGGGGGGGTCCAGCAACTGCAGGGGGTGGCGGGGGAGTCCGACGGCTGCGGGGGGGATCCGGCGGCTGCGGGGGGTGGCGGGGGGGGTCCGGTGGCTGCGGGGGGGTGGCGGAGGCAGCAGCGGGGGCTTCAGCAGTGCGGAGAATGCTCCGCGCCGCTCTGAATGTCAAGATCGGCCGCCTCCGCCTCAAGGGCCGAGCCAGGAGCGAGCCCCGAGCCGACTCCAGGCTCGGCCCCGAGCCGACTCCAGGCTCGGCCCCACCACTACCAGTACAGGGCAGGAGGATCAGCGGAGGCCCTGCACCCACAATCCCCCCGCACTGACCTGATGGTGCCTTTGTCGGTGAGGTGGCCGGGCGGGGCAGGAGCGCGCCGGCAGCGAAGAGTCGGCCAGAAGGAGCGCAGCGTGCACCCTCTTCAGCCACGCGCCCTAGGCAACCGCCTAGTTTGCCTAGTGGTAGCGCTGGCCCTGCTGTCCTCATACCGCTGATCACTGCCAACACTTAGTTGCTGAAGGCTTTTCTCTTCCTACTCTATACTCTATATGTGGGCCACATGCATACTCTCCAATTGCCCCGAATTTGGCAGGGACAGTCCTGCAAACACTTAAGCCATCATGACTTCTTACTTTGTTTTGCAGATTCACGATTTGTTATGCAGAGCCCCGAATTCCCCTTCCTCCTCCCGCAAGCTATTTAGTTTAGCTGCAATTTTGCCCATGGGCCCTTTAAGCAGGAAGGGAACAGACTGAGGATGTATGTGTGTGCTCTACCTGCTGCCTCTGACCAGGCCCCCTGGTAAGTAAGACCCATTGAAGACATTTGTACTTACTCCTGAGTAACTGGGCGTAGGATTGCACTGTTTGTTTTAACTTAATTCAAGTTAGTTAAATTCTGTAAGAATATTCCAGTTTAAGTATTTCTTTAAATCTAAATTGTGTGAATAGAACACAAAAAGTGCTTTAAAATGGGGCCTTTCCACAATAACAAACAACAACAAAGCTGTTCAGCCCCTCAAAGTTACTCCTTGTGCTTAAAAACCAGAGCTTATAGAGGTGTTGGAGCAAAACGCTGAAGGGGCTCAAAACCCCAATGTGTCTTTTTGTATTCCCCCCCCCCCAAAGTTCCCCCTCCTCCGCATCTCCTTCTTTTCTTCTCCTTCTCCAACTGCCCTGAAAATGCGGGACCAATCCTGACAATTTTAAAACAGAAAGAAAGAGATTGCCCTGCAAGCACTGACACCCCTCCCCCCCATGAAAAACACCAGATATCAACAATTAAGGGTTTAAGTAAGGTAAAAATAAATAAATACAAAAGCCACTAATAAAATATTATAATATAATATAATAATGTAATAATTATACTATATAAGATTTTGTGTCCTTCCTCTAATAACTTTTGTACCTGACCATGCCCTTTGGTTGCCTGGCCAGGGCCGGTGTGCCCTAGGCAAGATCAGATATTTAGCGCCCCCCCTTCCCACTTGAGCCCTCCCTCCCTCCAGCCCTATGCTCCTGGCGCCCCCTTTAGCCCGGCGCCCTAGGCAGCCGCCTAGTTGGCCTAATGGTAGCACCGGCCCTGTGCCTGGCCACGCCCTTGGCCACGCCCTCATGTTGCCTGGCCACGCCCTCTCGATCACGCCTTCATGTTCCTTAACCATACCTCCTACAAATCCACATGTGTGTCCCTATTTTCATCTGTGAAATGTTGGAGGGCATGCACATACATGCAGCGTGTGTGGATGCCTCTTCTGCAGCCCTGGGGCGCCTTCCTGCTGCTGCCAGAATCGCAGCTGACTGGATCTGGGAACATTTGAGGAGCACGCTCTCCACCAGCTTCCCCCACCCAGTGCCAAATCATCTGGGCAGGGGGAGGTACACAATTTTTAATGGGGAGCGCGTAGTGTGTGGGGATGATTCTCCCTGTGCACCCCCCTTCCCATCACAACCGTGCTCCCCTAGCTTGCCAAACAGCAGTTTGTGGCGTGGGGGAGCATGATTCCAAACAGGGAAGATGGTGCATGATGGGAAGAGCCATCCCCACCCCATGCACCATTCTCCCCACTTAAATCAAATGCCTCCCTCCCTGCCCAGCTGATGGGTGCTGGGAAAACCACCAGTCCCAGCACCAGTCAGCTGTGCAATGGGGAGGTGCAGTGGGATTTCAGCATGCACAGAGGAGATGTTTAAACCTTCCCACCCCACCCCCCACATGCTGGGATGGGATGTGTGCGTGCGTGTATGTGTGTGCATGCATGTGTCTGTCTGCTGAGTGTGGGAAAAAGCTGTGTGTGTGTGTGTGTGTGTGTGTATCTGTGAATGGGGGTGAGGAAGAAGGCAGAGTGTGTGAGTGGGGGTAACACTCTGTGTGTGTGTGTGTGTGTGTGTGTGTGTGTGTGTCTAAGAAAGGGAGTGAGAGGGCAAGGGTGATGTTGGGACCAGTGCCTTTGGCCACAGGCTGTCAAGGGCAAAACATTTCTATGTTATACCGTATTCAGCAATAGTCTTCTACTGATTTAGAAGCCAAGAAGATGATAGTTCTTTTGGTGAAAGAGATACTAGCAAACTTAACTGTCCTACAATATGTTATCAACAACTAAAAATATAACTGAGCACCTACAGTGTATAAAACGGCAAGAGGTGTATTGTATGGCCCTTCATAGTGTTCCCATGCATACCTCCCCGCCCCACAATCGTCATCGTCATCGTTTTTCATAATTAGGACTGGATTATCTCTTTTCATGTTATGTAAGAGTTACTCTTCTGTGGCTGACAAAGAAAGGCTATCCATTTCCCACCATCTTGTGCATCGAATTAATTAAAGGAGCATCGTTCCAAGAGCATCCAGTTCTTTTTATAAATTCAGAACTAAAAAGTCACCAAGATGCTATGCTTTTTTAAAAGTGAGAGTAACTAATATCATCACCACCACACACAGGCACCAAACGGAGAAGGGTGAGCCATGGATGACTTGTGTTGGATTGGTTTGGATATATAATATATGGTATGTAGTACATATAGAAAAGTAAACAAATACATAGAGATAGAAATACATAAATGCACAATGATGAGTGTAAGATGCACTAAAGAACATCCTAAATGCCACCAGCAGAGAAGGTGTTTCCAGGCTTAACAACAGATATTTGTATACCTGGAAGAGTGTCTGAGTTCAATACGTTTGAGGGAGAAACTAGAGATGACATGGAAAATCCATGACTGAACCTCTATGATTTTTTATTTGATTAAAAGCAGCCATGGATGGAGATAGGAAATGTAGCAATTTGGATCAGGGTTGGAGGACTGAGGGAGGGGCTTAACTATTCTCTCCCTCATGCCATTTCCCTGACTTAATGGGTCCCCAGAAGCCACCATTAGCTGTGGAGGGGAAAGAAAACACAGGCACAATGGGCACTTGACTTTCCCCCCTCTGTGGCTAGCAGCTCTGGGCAAAGGGGGATTTAACTCAGAGAAATGGTGGTGGTGGGGGGACGGGGACGACCCTGTCCCAGAATCACAGCTCAGATCCAAGTCCTCCTCCACAACTGCTTTTAACCAAAGAAAAAAAGACTTTGGAAGCGCTTGTCACGGATCTCCCACATCACATCTGAAAGTGTTTCCGGATGAAGCTTCTTTCATGCCATTGCCCTGCCTCACTCATGGAATTCTACAGGGGGTCCAGACATCGTTGCCTTAATCTCCTGCTCAAAACCCACCCATGTTTTCCCACTACTTCTTCTGTCTTTTTTCTTACCTGAAAAAAAAAATCTGTTTAAGGAAGAAATGACAGAATAACTGCACAATGGCTGGATTCAGACAATACAATAACCCACACTCATAGGTTGAGTGTGGGTTGTCATTGAACCATGGGTTGTTGTTGAACCATGGGTTATCATGTTGTCTGAACCCAACTGCATTAACAAACCATGGTTTGTTAGCACAGCTGGATTCAGACAACACGATAACCCATGGTTCAGTGACAACCCATGGTTCAACCACAACCTGCACTCAACCCATACTCAACCTTTTGAGTGTGGGTTATCATGTTGTCTCTGAACCCAGTCAGTACCTTTGGACTGGTAGCATTATGAGCCCTTCATCTGGAAGCACCCTACTTTGGCCCTCAAAAATACAGCAATATTAGTTACCTATTTGCTTCAAGAATGATCTTGGTGAGATACAACAGTCTCATCTTTTGTGGAGGTATTAACCAGGAACTGCTACACACACAGAAGTACCAATAAAAGAGAGAAAAGGAAAAACAGTAATGTGGCTATGAGGAGAAAGAATATAGATGCTTAGGGAAGTGGCATAACATAATCTCTAAAGGTTTTATGGGGAAAGGAGGGGGGGTCTGTGGCAAGGGCAGTGGCTGAATTCATCATAATCTCCTCTATCTTGAGTTGTGGTAGGGTGCCTCAAGCACAAGATACCATAGATCTCTTTTCTTTAGCACCCATGCAAAAGCAATGTGCGTGCCTTGTTGTGTGTTTTGCACTTCACACATTTGCTATGGCAAGTATAGCCACTAAATTTTCTAATCTAAAAATAAATAGACACACATATGTCTCCCATTTAACAACAGCAACAACAGTTTGGTATACAGCTTGAACATTCGGCTTCTTTTTTTTTGCCAACAGAAGCTGATCTAATAACTAGTATTATATTACCTGGTGTCAACCCCCATATCCCCCCATATCCCCCATCTCTCTCTCTGTCTCTGTTTGTCTCTCTCTCTCACTCAAAAAAGAAGCCCCGCACAGCCAAATAAATATTGGCCTGGATCCTAAGATAAGTTAACTTAAGGAAGTTCATGGAAGGAAAGTCTCCCCCCCCTCCCCACTGCAAACATCTGTGCAGAGAGAGAAGCCTCTCTGGAGGACTGGGGGGATTTTTGGAACAATACAGGATGAGAGGGGCTCCTGGAGGAGGGGTGAATTACCCGAAATCAGGCTTGGATCTTAAGATAAGTTAATGGAAGGAAGTTCACAGAAGGAAATTTTCCCCTCCCCTCCCCTCCCACGTTGTTCAGGAAAGGCTTCGGGAGAGGCTTTCTGGGTAGCACAGGTAGGTATAGCAGAGACGTTAAACTCTCCTCCTATGAACTTCCTTAAGTTATATTAGGATCTAAGACATTGTTATGTTTTTTTAATCACTGACCTGGTGGGAAAATCCTACCTTTGGGCCAGTCACTGACTCTCAGCCTAACCTACCTCACAGGGTTGTTGTGAGGATCAAATGGAGAGGAGGAGGAGGAGGATTATGTAAGCCGCCTTGGGTTCCTTGCAGGAAAAAAGGCAGGGTATAAATATAATAAATAAATAAATAAATAAATAAATTTACCAGGGGAATATGCTGCGGTTTTTACATAGCAGACTTGTGGCAAAAAATAAATAAATTAAAAACAGTATGAGTCCATTTACTCAAAATGTAAAAATTCAGCACAAAAAACCCATTTGCGCAAATCACCATTTGCACAAATTATGGGACAAATGCGCATATTATAATGTGTGCAGCTATTTATGCACATTTCCAGAATCCGGGGGGGATCCACTATGGTCCGTTTCTGTTCATCAGGAATTCTCAGCGTCGCACAACTGGCATCAGTGGGCACTTGACACTGGATGCATGTAAGAGCTATTCCTGAACCTGGAGCATCAGGAAAAAAGGGACATTACATATAAACCTTCAGCCCAGTCTAACTCCAGGGGTATCCTAGGGTGTTGCCATAGGACTGAAACCCTAAGTATTGGGCACGTTCCCTGACCCATTCTCTCACACATTTGAATAATGTGCTGCCAGCACTTGGGGGGTAGCGACTCCATCATATCCAAGAAGTCAGCATGACTACATTTTTCTGCTCACACTTTGCACTTGTAGAATTCAGCATGATTAGGTGATTGGTTTGCATCATGTTATAGGCATGGTTGTACCCACCCTGTCCAATGTCTGCAGAGGGTATGATATTTCCATTACTGGAAAATGTAATTGGCAGCCAACAACATCCAGTGAACCATATCCTGGGAATGGTACTGAGAGGTTCATGTTACCCTATTAAAAAAAAGGAACATGTGAACAGGCAGGGCCTCAGATGTAATTCCAGATGGTCACATCTCTGCTAGAAATGCAGATTGGCTGAAAGCCTTGCAGATTCTATAGCAGGGAATAAAAGAAACTGATGGGTCAATGCATTTCAAAATTTGGGCGGATTAACAGCAAACCTTTCATAATGAGATGCTGTACTCATGATGAGTATGGGCAAAATGGTGTTATCTTACCATGAATACAGGAAGCAGGTTATCGTGACTATACTTTAACTCAACGAAGCTTGCGAACACAGAAGGGCAGAGCAAGTCATAGCTGCATCCTCTTTCTTTCTTTCTTTCTTTCTTTCTGCTTACAGGGCTATTAGAAAGGTGGGACAGTTCTCCAGGTTAGGACCTGGCAATGGGTGTGACCCGTTAGATCAGGGGTGCAGGATCCATTTCGGAGAAGTCTCGGGGGCCACACTGCAGTGGAAAGGGGCAGGGCCATAAACACCAGCATATCTTAGCTTAAAGCTCTTACTACCAGTCACTACACTTCAGGAGAGGCATTTCAACCTTTTGGAATGGGGAAAAATGTCAGGAAACCACCAAACATTTGATGGTAGGGGGAAAGGGGTGGAGTCAAGGGAAGGGGCGTGGCCATCTGGGGAACACTGGGAGGCCAGATTTGGCCCCTGGGCCTGAGGTTCTGCACCCCTGCTTTTGGATGTGTAAATTAAGGGAAGGGCCATCGCGTAAGAAAAGGGCACCTGCTTTGCATGCAAAAGATCCCAGATTCAATCCCTGGCAACTCCAGAAAGGGCTGGGAAAGACTCTTTTGGAAACCCTAGGCAACCGCTGCCAGTCAGAGTGGACAATACTGAGTTAGACGGACCAATAGTCTGGCTTGGGGTGCTTCCAGACAGAGAGAGGGAGGGCTCCTAGCACTACCAATCAAAAGACATTGTTGACCTGTTTCATCTTTTCCTCCTTAACAGATTTCTTTTCATGTAAGAAAAAAAGATACAAGAAATATTGAGAAAACACAGCAGGGTTACAAATGGAAGATGACGTTGTGCTGTTTTCTCTATGAAGAAGCAAAACTTCTGATTGATTTTTTTTTTTTTAAAGAAACAATATTATTATTTTTAACTATAAAGAGAAAATTTACTGTGCTGTACAGAGCTCTCTCAAAAGCTGTCTCCTCACCCCCTTGTCTCAGGTAGCTAGTGAGCATGTCCAGTCTCAACCAGTTCCTCCTTAACATCAGTAACGGATGCACAGCAAGTCTTAAAGAGACAGTGTACGATTCCCACTGTCGTTTGACTCCCCCCACCCCCGATAAAATCTTTTGTTTGAGGCAGGGCAATTGCAGGATAAAAGCCTTGTCTGGAAGGAGCCATGGCATTTAGGTGCACTGACAAAGTAGCTGCTGGTGGGGTCTCTCCCAATCCTTCTTCTGCCACAGAGGGAGGAAGGTTGACAAAAAGACATGGGGAATAAAAAGTAACCCAGGGTCTGATTGGCTTCCAAGATGTTCCTTGTGATCCTTTCCTAGCATAATCCCCTGCTCCACTCTGGCACCTATGCCAGGACCAGAGTTCCCTGTTTCTTGCTTTGAACCACCTGATTGCCTCATTTGCCAAGAGAGATCATAAGCTTGCACAAAGGAGATGCAATCCAACAATAAGAGATGCATAAAAGCATTTTGAGGAGCATATCACTAGCAACATCAAGGCCAACAGTAAAGAATTCTTTAAATATAACAGAAGCAGGAAACCAGCTAGGGAGGCAGTTGGACGGTTGAATGATAATGGAGTGAAAGGAGTTCTAAAAGAGGATAAGGAGATTGTGGAGAAGCTGAATGAATTCTTTTCATCTGTCTTCACTGCAGAAGATATAGGATGGATACCTGTGCCTGAACTGATGCTTTCAGGAATGGAGTCTGAGGAACTGAGGCCAATAGTGGTGACAAAAGATGATGTTCTCA
The DNA here is from genome assembly GCA_021292165.1 of Shinisaurus crocodilurus. Taxonomy (NCBI): domain Eukaryota; kingdom Metazoa; phylum Chordata; class Lepidosauria; order Squamata; family Shinisauridae; genus Shinisaurus; species Shinisaurus crocodilurus. Next base: position 260,540,754 of record CM037879.1, on the reverse strand, counting down.
ACCTTATTGACAAATTGAAAGTTAATAAATCACCAGGCCCAGATGGTATCCATCCTAGAGTTCTTAAAGAACTCAAATATGAAATTGCTGATCTTATAACAAAAATATGTAACATGTCCCTAAGATCAGCCTCTGTACTGGAGGACTGGAGAATGGCCAATGTAACACCAAGTTTTAAAAAGGGATCCAGGGGGATTTGGGAAATTGCAGATTTAACATCTGTTCCAGGTAAATTGGCTGAAAGCATTATTGAAGATAAAATTAGTAAGCATATAGAAGGACAAGCCCTGCTTCTGGGTTTCCCATGAGTAGCTGCTTGGCCACTATGTGAACAGAATTCCTGACTAGATGGATCTTTGGTCTGATCCATCATGACTCTTCTTAGGTTCTTATGTTCTTACCCATGTCATTGTATATCTAGAGGGAGTGTTACCCCTTAGTAAAGCACCTGTTGAATCCAAAGTTGGGTTCTATCCATTAAACAGCACCACCTGTGAGCTCCCTACTTCCATTGTGGTGCCTTACAGGAGACTATGTATGAGTTGTCAGTTTTGAGTTCAGTGTTAGTGGTCATGCGGGGAACATAGCATTGGGAAGCTGCTACCAAAGGTCTTGAGCCACGAGTAACCATTTTGTCCACTTTTTAAAACTTTTGCAGAATTATAGCTAGTATCCTTCCTTTCTTGTCTCTATTGCCTTGTCTCCTTGCCTCTCTTTGTGTTTGTTATTTTCTATGGAGTAGACAGAGTCTAAGGAGAAGCCCCTTTGCAAGGCTGTCTTTTAAATTTTATTTTTAAACCAAATCATGGTGGCTCCAGGGTCCCAGATAACAGCTAAGCCTCTGTCTGGTCTCCCCAGCATCGCTGTGAATACCAGGAAATCAAGGGTCCAATTATATTTGGATGTATATCCGCCATTGGTTGTCTCATGAAAACTTTTTCCAAAGGGGGGTAGCTGCATTGGTCTGTTGGAGCAAAAACAACAAAGTATCTTGTGGCACCTCAAAGTCTAACAGTGCAATCCTATGGCCCCTAGACAGCATCTAGAGGGCCATAGGATTGGTTGGAGTCCCAGCTCCGACGTCGGAAACAGCTCCGACATCAGATCTGGGACTCTGCATTTGGAGTGCCCTACCTCTCCATTCACAGCTGGCATGGAAAGGACCATGTTGGCTGCTTCTCCGAGATCACAACGTGGCCTCGGATAAGGGTTTTAGTGGGCATTCTGGGGGGCAGGCAGGGGAGGAGACTGGCGGTGCCACGATACAATGTATCTGGATGGCTCCTCAGTCTCCTTCCCTCCCTCTCCAAAGAGCAGCACTGCCGAAATCGGCTGTCTAGCTGTTTTGCATGGCGGGAGAAGCACAACCTTCACCTCCATGCTCCTCCCGCCCTGCAAAGGATGCCCGTAACCCTCCAAGTGGAAAGGAAAGGCAGGATATAAAAAGTTCTGGTGTGAGAAGGGTAACATCAGTCCATGGTGTCAGCTCTCTGAGTCACTCCGTCAACCGACTGCATGAGAAAAATCTTTAAAAGCCAAGAGAAAAGCGCTTGGAGCAAGTCCACAGGGTTTCAGCCCACGGCATGCCTGCTCAGCATATATAGCCTCTGGAATCAGCTGAGGAATCCCTCACACAGGACATGACACATGATTCAGAAACAGACAATGGGACAGCTTGCAATGACTCACAGGGATTCTTATTTTCTCTAGGGATTGTCCAAAAGTACTATGCCCACAGAACATGTGTTTCCCATCATTAAAGGAAACCTCAGAACAGGCTCTTGTGGACTGTGAGAGCATGTGCATGTGTGTGTCCACGTGCCGAGAGAAAATTTAGCACCAGCCAAGCACGGAGAGAAGCTGTATGTCCAGAATGTGGGATTTGGGGTTTCTGTAGGAGGGCAGTTTTAGATTGCGCCTCACGTTGTCAAAGACGCAACTGCAGGAGCACATGGCATTCTCGTCTACATCCATATAGATGCAGACTTGTCATGTTGACATTCTCGGAAAACAAATCGGATGGAAATTCCTCTATGCAATTAGGAAATTGTAGGGCTGAAAGTAAACAAGATTCAAAATAAGGCAAGGTACTAGTTGAATAGAAAGTAACATTTGCGGAGGGACACCTGCTCTCATCATTTTAGCACTATATGACAGCAGCTGTGGTACCTATGGAAATTTTCCTTCTCTGCAGCTAATAAAAGGTGTAAGAGATGCAACTTACGTTGACTCTGAAAAACTTAGCTGGAAGATGATCAGTATTAGTGAGGCAGGATCCTCCACAGAAAGGATAGCGTTATATATCTAAGATGGTGTGGGCCAGCTGTAAAAAAAATCATCCAGATGTTGCAAGCCAGTGATCTGCTATGCCAGGGATGGGCAAGCTCCAGATATTGTTGGATGATAGCTCCTGGCATCTCTGACCATTGGCCATACTAGCTAGGGCTTACAGTGTTGGAGTCCAACAACATCTGGAGGGCCAGAGGTTCTCCACCGCTGTGCTATGCCATTTACCTCCAGAAGAAAATTCAGTATTATAAGGGCCCTGCCCAAGTACAGCTTAGATGGGGGGGACATTGGGCCTCTAAGGGCAATGAAATGGGTGGAGAAGGTGAACTGTTCCTAAGCCCCACCAGAGTACACATGAAAGAGAGCTGAGACCTGACACATGCTTAGGAAATACTCGTGGCTTTCCTAAATATCACCTGAAATGCCCTTGGGAGGCTTGCCTCTCACTTTGAAACCACATCAGTAGTCATGATTTGCCAGGCTGCAGGTGATGAAGGAGCTGGACCAGAGGGATGGAAAAGGAACTTGTAGGAGAAGCTGTGGATGCTGCAACTTGCAAGTATGGCTTAATCAGCGCTTTTAAAGCTATGCAAATCTCTGGGTTGCATTCTGGCGAGCTGAAAACAAAATGTTCCGGTTCTGGAGAAGACTAGGGTGGCCGCTTATGAATTGCCAAATAACAGGAAATGTATCACCCAATAAGAGGACAACATTGGATGGTGAATTGCATAGCATTTGCATTTGCTAATTTATGTGTATAGATGCAAATATAGAATAATTTAAATAGAAATACAGTACGTCCATACTATGGAAGATTGTGATGAGCTGACCCACGTGCCTGCCTCTTCAGTCTGCTGACCAGATGCTAACTGCTGATGGGCAACAGTTCTTATGGTTCATTATCTTTAAACTGGAATTGGACAGGGCAGCCCTTCAAATAGAGGATGGTCCTCTGGCAGCCCTTCAAATAGAGGATTGTTCTCTGTAAAAGAGGACACCTGGGGTGGATCGACACTAAGCATTTTCACCAGCATTGTAATACCTGACTCACTAGACCATCCTTTTGTGCTATTTGGACCAAACCATCCTCCTCGTGCTATTTCTTTCATTATATCCTGGATTTCTTCAGACCAGTTATATCACAACTTTTTTTATATGTTGCAACCCCCCCCCCCCCCCCCAATATATATATATCAGTGTGTGCTAAACTTGCAGTACTGTTCTGGGGCCGGGGGTGGGGATGGCTTCAGTGGGCTGGTGGGGAAGAGGAAGTGTCCTATCAGGCTTCAGCAAAACAGCAGCAACTCTGAGAAGGAGATCCCACAGTTGCTTTCCCACCTCCCCCGCAGCCCCCCCCACTTCTCTCTCTCTCTCTCTCTCTCTCTCTCTCTCTCTCTCTCTCTCTCTCGCCCAGTGAACTGGAGGGTAAATGCAAAGCTGCTTCCCCCTCCCCTTTGAAAATATAAAGTCTGGAATGTCCCCTTGCCTCAAGGAACCACTAGCTGAAAACAAGCTGAAATGCAAGTCTATTCAGAAGTAAATCACACTGATTTCAGTGGTGGTGATTATTCTTGGGAGAGTCAGCAGGGGACAGGGGCTGCGCTTGCTTTTGGGTGGAGGGGACTGGGGGTACCGATCCCGCTGGCTTCACCCCATGGGAGTGAGGAGGACGGCAGCAGTGCCACAGCCTCCCCTTTGTCTCTTCCCATCCCCTTCTCCATGATTTTTTTTTTTGTGAGGGTGCAGGAGGAGCTGTCAATTTCCCCCCTTTTTTTGAAAGCATCTCCTCACATTCATTCCTTCACAGCTGCACATAGAAGGGGGGGAAAACATTTTTTAAAAGGGCCATAGAATAATTTAAATAGAAATTATTTTCTAGACACAAGATCACGGTTTCAACATGCTGTGTTTCATTAGCACATGCCCCAACAGCCGTGAATGCGTTTTGGAAGGGATTCCCATGTAGATCCACCCCTGGCCACCCTAGGACTGGTTCCAGACGTGAGGGGGATCTCGCACCATACCGCTCACTAGTGGGCATCCTCCCCTGCTTTCTACCCCTCCCCCCAAGAGGTTTTTTCCTAGTGGCGGAGGCACTCTGATTGAAACTGAATATGACTGCCACTCCAGTTGGTGCCAGGAGGCCACCATTTAAATTTCCCACAATGCCCCAGAGTGACAATACATCGGGCACACCAGGGTGTTGTGGGAAATGTAAAATGGCTGCTTGTAGACACCGACTGCAGGTGGCCCAAGGCAGGCAACAGAGCTAGTGGGCCCTGCTGAGGCATGTGGGGCCCCGCAGCTGCCTGAGGATGCTTGGTGCTGCTGGCCACAGGAAAGGGATGCTGGCAGTTCTACATCGTTAAATTGTATGGGACAGGAAATATCGCTTGGACAAGGAGATAAATATCATTGTGCAGTTAATAGCCTTATTTCTCGGTGGAAATAAACAAACACAAAGTGATCTCCAGACTTCTCCATGATAGATTTGTCTTGGAATGTGAGTGTCCCGTGTTGCAAAACGGGAGTGGATTTAGCCAGCTGGATTCAGAGAGCCAAGTGTGGTTAGGCAAGAGAAAGAAGCTTGTCTTCAGCCCAAATGAGCTAAGCTGATTTTACCCAACCAAAACAAAGGCTTGGTGAGCAGCAACTGACAGTGTGTTCCTGCAGATTTAGGCAGCAGGAATGACATCAACTTCAGGAATTAGCCAACAGTATTAACAATCACAATGCCCGCACTGTGCTAAAAGTACTTGATATCTTGTGCATGATTTCCAAAGCATGAGGCAAAAGATGCTGTCTGGTTGGATGCGGAGGCTGGCATTCCAGTCAGTCAACAATTAACTTGAGTTTGTTTGGTTTCATTCTAACATACTTCTAAGACTAAAGTTAAGGATCACAGCCTACAACAGCAAGACAGTTTTAGGCTTACAAACTTTTTGAATCATTAGATCAGTGTTCTCCAACCTTGGGTCCCCAGATGTTTTTGGCCTACAACTCCCAGCATGCCCCAGCCAAAAACATCTGGGGACCCAAGGTTGGAGAACACTGCATTAGATGTTATAATAAAAACATCCAAAGCTGGAAATTCATGGAAATAAATCTCTTTCAATAAAAATTGAAAAGAGTACAAATCCCTCCAAGATCTGCATTTTCACGCTTTAGTCCAGTGATGGCGAACCTATGGCACGGGTGCCACAGCTGGTACTCAGGGACCTCTCTGTGGGCACTCGAGCCATTGGTCACCAGATCGCGAAAAGACTGTCCCCTTCTGCAAAACACTAATGATTTTGTTCTTTCTCACAGTGTGGAACAGAATGATTTTATTCTAGAATTCCTGTTACAGAATTCTTTTCTATATTGTTATCACATTTAAAAGATTTTGAAGAATGATGCACAGAGCATGGCTTGGATGTAAAGCCCTAACAGTTGACCTGAGTGCTGCATGTGCTGCTCTCAAACTAACGGAGTATGAGCCAAGATCTGACAAATTATCAGCATGCATGCAATAGCAAAAATCACATTAATTGTGCAAAAGCATGCCCAATGCAAACTTTTACCTAATGCAGTGTTTGCAGTCCAAGACATAAAGTGTTTAAAATATGTTAAGCACCTTTAGTTTTCTTGTTTATCTTGCTCATCCTAGTACAGGTTGACTTTTACTTTTACTAATCCGACACCTGTAGAAGCAGGGAAAGGACCCGGGGTAAAGCTTGCCCCATACAATTTCAGTCTGGCATATAACCATATTACAAGTTGAGAATCCCTTATCCAAAAATACATGTGCCTAATTATTTAAAAAGTTTGTATAAATTCCCTTCAGGCTATGTGTACAATGTAGTACTATAATAATTTTTTGAGTTGATTTTTTTTCAACAAAAAACTGTTTGTATCATTGAAAGCTCTGTTATTGTGTTTTTCTTTTAAGAAAAAAGATGTTAATTAGTTCGGACAACTGTATGAGTTGTTTTTCTAAAACTAAAACCTTGGTATTCAGGTTTAATTGCAGTGTTGGCACTTTGAAATAAATAAGTTGGTTTTGTGTTGCAGTTTGGGCACTCGGGCTCAAAAAGGTTCGCCATCACTGCTTTAGTCTATGGGGGGAAATGCACATTTTTTGGTAGGTGTTTTTTTCCTTCTTTGTATTTTTGTATGACTAAATTTGCATACAATTCCAGAAAGTAAAAAAAAAAGGTTTGCCGGTCCACAAAATCTGCACGACTTTGAAAAAGGCGATCCGCTGCAGGATCCATGGGTCAGATTCTTAGAAATCCAAACTCTTTTGAATCTGTTGTGGATTTCTCTGATATCTGTACTCTAGAGCAGGAGTGCGCATGCTGTGAGACCATCTTGATGCTTTGGCCTACAACTCCAAATCAGCCCTATCCAGCATAGCCAATGGTGAGGGCTGATGGGAGTTGTAGGCCAAAACATCTGGAGATCGGCTTTCTGCCCACCCTGGTTCTAGGGAAGCCTTCCCCCACCTGGTGTTTTCCAGATGGTGGGACTACAACTCCCACTCTCCCTAGCCATCAATGATGGCTGGGGATGGTGGAAATTGTAGTCCCACACATCTGGAGGGCACCAAGTTGGGAGAGGCTGATCTAGACACATCTGTTAACTGGTGGCATCTAAGTTGTGGCAGACACAAGTGATTTTGCCTTCAATGTACCTAGCAAACAAGTCACAGCGGGCACCAGGGTTTGTTTGTGAGACTAAAATGCTGCTCTGAGCTTTTCAGAGGAAGGACAGAACATACATACATATGCAGGAAGACTAATCATATATGAGAGGGAAAGCAGCTGTGTCCATTGTGAACAAATATATATATATCAAATTTCTGATCCAAAGGGAGATTATTCAATGAAGCAAATGTGTACTTCTATTGGTTGTATACTTTATTCTGCTTCTAGAGTTTTCTTGACTCTCTAATGTGTTGTTGTTGTTGTTGTTGTTTGTACAGCAAACCTGCAGAAGCATAGAAGCATGCAATATGCGTAGTCCCGAGATTCACCTATGCACGCTCAGTCAAGATAATCACAAACCCACCACTTTACATTGTTTGCCACCTTTTGGTCAGAGTTTGGGCACACATATTTATTTTCCATCCAGTCATTATAATCTTCAGCAGACGGGGAAAGGCTTTACTGAATGATTGGCTCTTTGTATTGTGTCCAAGAGTTTTAAAAGCCAGTTTAGTTTTCCCAGAACACATGCCATTTCCCATTACTTCCAACCCACACTTTTTTTTGCCTTTTTGAAAAAAAGAAATCCTTTCCTGCAGCTTGTACAGAGTGAAGGAAAGAATGTTTGTACAGAAACTCTGGAACTTGGTAGTTTGAGAGACAGGGAGATGCCCCCACTATACAATATACTCTCTCAAGAACTGCAAGTCCCACAGTTTCTTAATTTCTGCTGGTGTTGCCTGTGCATTGGTAGGAGGGGCCAGCTGGCAGCAGGAGGGAGGAGGGACAAGCATCAGAATAGAACGGGACATTGAGATCCCAGCGGAGCAGGAGGCAGTGCTGCCGATCAGGGCCAGTGTCAAGGGTAAGCATGGTTAGGCACCTGCTGAAGGCCCATAGCCCAGCGGGGGCTCACTGACAAGAGCTCCCTGGACGTGCTCCTCCTCTTCATGACTGCAACCTGCTTGTTCACCTGTCTCTCACTCTGACCCCAAGAACAGTGGTGATGAGAAGGACACGCAGAAGATGCTACGGGCTCTCTGCCTGCCAAGCAAGCAGATGGTAGCAATGATAAAGAAGAGGAGGAGGAGGAGGAGGAGGAGCTGGTGGCCATGGTGGCGAGAAGGTATACTCATTGAGGGAGGGGTTCCCATTGAGGGTGTCTTACCCAAGGGCCCTCAAAAACCTGGAGCTGGCACTGCTGTTGATAGGATTTGCAGGCTGCAGAACATAAGTGAGAAAGGGTGCAATCCTATGGATTTCGCGTTGATGCTCATAAGCCCCCGAACTTAGAGGCTTCTCTGAGCATCCAGTGCAGAGCAGGAGGAGCAGCGGAGGCGATTTCCACCTCCATGCACCTCCTGCTCTGCAGTTCAGCTAGATGTCCAATTTGAGCATCTAGCTGAGGTGCTTCAGACTGGGAGGGAAGGAGGCTTGAGCGCCGTTGGGATACCTCATATCCTGGTGGCCCCAGTCTCCTCCTCTCCCCACCCCCCTGAAACGCTCCTTTTACCCCCTCTCCGAGGTCGATTTCCCAACCTCAGAAAGGCAGCCAGTGTGGTTCTGTCATGCCTGCGCCAGCTGCAAGGAGGTAGATCAGAGCGTGGATCCCCAGCTCCAAGGTCAGAGCACTGTCTCCAACCTCGGATCTGGGAATCTGAATTATCCTATGGCCCCCTAGATGCTGTCTAGGGGGGTCATAGGATCACTCTCTAAATGAGTTGGGCCTCTGGTCTCCAGAGTGCATAGGAGAACTCAGACTAGATCTCAGGGACAGGGGAAGGTATCTGTCAGGGCAGTCATGTATAATTAGTATACACTGATGCCATGCCCCCATGTCTGGCTGAAAGTGCAAATCAGGCAGCCAGTAGTGTAAGGAGCTTAGACAAAAAGGGCTCTGAAGGACACCAGTCAAAACTGCATTTTTTCAAAACAGGCCAAAGTCAGTGTAGAGGGGGAAAGTGAGCTTCTCTTAGACAAGTTTGTACTGAGAAATGGTGCTTGGGTACTGGAGCCTTCCAAGATGTTTCTATTCCCATTAGAACTGGTAAGTTTTGACAGAAATTCATTTTTTTAATATATTTTTTAAAAAGGGCAAACCATTGACCACCTGCTGTTTGGCATTCTACTTACTCACTTCTTGTGCTGAATCCTTATGCCAGGGTTGGGGAATCTCCACTCTGTGGACCAGATATGCCCTACAGGGGGTCTCTCTCTGGCCCACCTGCTTCTCCCCTAAGCCCCACCCCATCTCCCCAGCCAGGAAATATCTTTCATAGATTTCATAGATCATAGAGTTGGAAGGAGCCTACAAGGCCATCAAGTCCAACCCCCTGCTCAATGCAGGAAACTAGAGGAGGGGGTCTCCCATCCAAGTAATAACCAGGCCTGACCCTGCTTAGCTTTCCACGCTCAGACAAGCTGAGCCAGCGTGAGCCACAGGCCTGTATCTTATCTCCAGTCAGCAGCTGATCAGAGATACCGGTAAGTGATTTTGCCTGCTTTCCCAACTCCCCCTACACTGCATTTAGGCGATGGAGGACTGTAAAAATCCTAATTGCAATGTGTGTGTGTGTGTCGGGGGGGGGTATTTTTGGCGGGACTTCCTACTGGTGAAGGAGGGGCTAACTCTCCCCTCTTGAACAGGTATCGGGGAGAGAAAGACAGAGAGTATAAATGCGTGTGCCTAGGAGAGAGTGAGAGCAGGAACGGTGCAGGGCTGTTTGGCGCCCTAGGCCAAATTATATTAGGCGCCCCCCCTCGTGCCGTGGGGGGGGCCCTCCGGAGCAAAGCAGCCCTGCTTTGCAACACCCCCCGCGCGCGTGCGCGACCGCGCGCCCGTCCGCCAACCACCTACCTTCCCACCGCCCACCGCTGCTGGCTGCTGCTGCCGCCGCCTCCTCCTCCGACGCGATGGGACGAAGGTAGGTAGATGGTTGGCGGGCGCGCGCGCGGCGGTTGCTGCTGCGGCGGCAGCGGCCGGCAAGCGGGCGGGGAGGAGCGGCGGAGGCGGCAGGCAGGGCAGGAGCGCGCCGGAGGCGAGGAAGGGGCGCAGAGTTTGCGCCCTCTTCCGCCACGCGCCCTAGGCAGCCGCCTGGGTCTGCCTAGCGATAGCGCCGGCCCTGAGTGAGAGTGTAGTAAGTGTGTGAATGGAGGCTGGGCAGGCACATTGGGGCCACATGCCAGCAGTGGGGTGGCCCTGCCCACTGCTGGCACACAGCCCCCCGGCATGGTTGCTTGGGGCCAAAAGTTCCCCACCTCTGCCTTACGCTGAACCCTTATTTTATTAGTGGAATTAAAACTTTGGAATGAGCATATGAGAAACCAATGACCGCCACCCTCGCATCCTTGACTGCCAAACAATTTCTGAGGGAAGCATGCATGACATTGGAGTAGGAGGCAAAGAAACTCGCTTTCGGTGTCATTTAGCAGCTCATTAGCCTCCGCAGACCTTAGTGTTGGCCTCTTTGAGAAAAGCGGACAAAGATGTCTGGCCACTGGATTCCTTCTCCAGGAGAAGAACGACGACGAACAGCCCACATCAGGAACTCCCTGCAGTCTCAGGAGGAGTGAAGGAAGGGAAGCTTCCCTTCAGTTCATTAAATGGCCCTGGGTCTAGCCTGTGCTTATTCTCTAGGAGTTTGGGGAGAGCCAGGCAATCTGTTTTCCATTTGCTGTACTTTTGCCGGAGCCTGTAATTGCTCTTTGAACCTACAGAAGCAGGAAACCCATTAAAACGTTGACAGGACAGGGACTTGGTTTTGGAGCCAGAACATTCCACAACTCCTTTCATCTTGCAAGGCAAATAACTGGGCGAGTTCTCAGGGACTCAGATGGCATTGGAATTCATGCTGATTTGAAAAATATATTTTGTCATTGAAGTTATTAATATGAGCTACTGTGATTCTAAGGAGCTGTCATCTAGGGCAGGGATACTCAATTACCCTGTCTGGCAGGGCAGCCCTACTTCCTGGCTTGTCATCCCAGGGCCATCACCTTTCTTCTAAACTTGCTGCTCCTGGTAGCTGCTAACTCGCCCGTCTTAGCCATTGTGTTCTGTAATGTTCCCAAGTATTCATGTACATGCACAGTTTTTAAAGTTTTTTTTTTTTTTAAATGGCTGCCACATCTAAATGAATGCAGTTGTCGGATTGCCAACTAGCCAGAAATTGTACAGGTTTGACCAGAATTTCACTGTCCAGTGTCAGAGCAGATCTGTATGCAGCCATCAAGTGGGAGCCAGGAGTCACATCAGGAGTAAGATGAAGTGTGGCCAAGTGGGAGCCAGGAGTCACAGCAGGGGTAATTGAGGTGATCGAATCAGGAGGTCAAGCCAGGAAAGAATCCAAGAGTCAGAATAAGCTAGAGTCAAGAAAAACTATCATTGCCCAGACAAAGGCCCAGTCGGACTGAAAGCCTTTACACAGCCCGTCTTGTTGAGGAGAGCCAATGGCCTGGCTGGGTGAGTGTAGCCACTCCAGTACTTGGGGATGCTTCACACAGCCCAGGGGGATTATCCCAACTGTAGCCCTGGCGGTTCACCACACAGTGCAGCTGTGCAGAGAGCTGTGCGTTCCTGATTCTAGTCCCAGCAGTTCTTGATGTCTAACCCTTGTGGTTGTTAAGAGTGTACATGAGAGATATTTTGGGGGCTCTATACAGGGCCAGCCCACGGCATTTTGCTGCCCCGTCTGGTTCTGTCCCACTGTCCAGGAGGCGTCACCCAGGATCCTTTGCGATTTTGCAGAGGAAGCTGGAGAGCAATGCTTACACTGTGTGTGGCTGTGCAGTGTCTGAGGGTTGTGCCCAAACATCCTCCGTGATGGGGTCCTGGGGGTTACACTGCTTAGATCACATGCCGCTTTATTGGTGCCCCTAAAACTATTGTTGCCCCATGCAACTATTTGGGTTGGAAGAAATAAAAAAAAAACCCCAACCCAAAATGTATTGTATCTTAGCAATTTGCCATTATACATAGTTACAACTCTGCTAATACATCTTCAGAAATTAAATAATTTCCCTTACAACCTTTAAACTTTACGGTACGCATCTGTAAAACATTAACAAGGAATTTAGATGTTCTAAAGGATATATATTTATCAGCATTAGACAACAGAAAACAAACCTTTACAAAGGATGACCTTCCCTTCAGTGTTTTTTTTTAATCAATGGATGAATACATTTAATTCTAAGATCATTATAAACAGAACACTATAAAAGTACATGAGTAATATATTCGACTGATACAGAGTTGCAACCACATACTCTATCCTTCTTAGGGACCCCTTTAAGACGACCCACCCAATCAGCCAGAGGAAAAACATTTAATCTTGCTTGAGTAAAGGCTACCCTCATTTGAATACTTGGCAAGGCTACCAATTTTTTTTTAGGAGGGATAAGTATGAAGGAATAAAAGAGGCATAGAAATTGTTAGATTGAAAAACCTTAATCCCAGCCACCTGGGACTGCATCTCAGTGTCCTTAAGTCTTTGGATCAGAATCACTTTGGCTCTATCATATCCTTGAGTTAAAAGAAAAGAAGTAGAAAAAAAGTCCCAAGCTCATGACAGCCAATTGCATTTTTTGCTTCCATGAGTTTTGGCCCATCTCTTCCAATAGCACCAAGATACATTTTGACACAAGCTTAAAAATAATTTTTAACCAAAAAAGCAGGGCTAGTCTGAGGGCTTCAGCTTTGATGGTCATTACACCCAGTTCTGCACGAACCAATTCTAGTTTTGTAGAAACAGGAACTGCCAAAAGTCTACACAAACATTTATTTTGAGCTCTTTCAAATGGATCTAAATCGGCCAAAGCCCATAATAGAACTCCATATAGCAATTTTGGCAAAACCCTAGTCTTGTATAGTACTAAAGTGTTGGAAGAAATCAAGCTCAAGTGAAATGATGATGATGATGATGATGATGATGATGATGATTATCCTTCAGGACTCGAAATCAGTAGTCTTCAACCTTTTCAGACCTGGGACCCACCTTTAGCCCAAACATCAATTAGGGTGCAATCCTATCAATTGCATCCTCGATGCTTGTAAGCCCCCGAAAGTGGGGGCTTTTCTACACAAGGCATTTATTGTGTGCTCGTCATTCCTACTCATGGTTGTTTATGGGGGCTCATTAGTCTATGAGTTCATTAGTCGATATTGTGACCCTCCAGTTTTGCTTCTGTGTCTAACCAGCACTTTTAGCGAGTATTTTTCCAGCAGGGAAAATGGGGGGGGGGGTGTTAATTGTGAAAGCGAAGGAAAGCATGCTGCCCTCTCATGTATTTGCACTATTCTACTATACCACAGTGCCACCTAGAGGTTAAGTAACAGAAAAGCAGGAAAGGAAACGCTCCTCATATAGTACCTGGATCTTAATTCTGCAAGGAAACCAAAAGTAGATACAGCAGATTAACAGCTGATAAACAGCCTCATGTAGAAAAGCTCATTGAACCATTTATGATGGGGGAATTGGAAAGGGGCAGCTCAGAATGGAGCCAAACTGATTTACAGCTGGGCTGGAATTCAGATAGATTTTGGATCAGATCATAAAAAGTTTGTCAAAATCACTCATTTCCTGCCACTTTGAAGCATCAGTATTTAGGATTGTCAGTCCAGTTCCCTTGAAAAGCTGCTTTTTACTAATTCATTTTATGCTGTAATTGCGGTAGCACAATTGGGACTCGCAACATCATTTTCTCTTGCAATGAGCTGCTGACATTTACTCTGTTGAAGCTTCTTCTTGTCCTTCCTTTCTTTTGAATAGACATTTAAAATAAAGCACACCTGTGGAATATATGAGAACCCAGTCCTCACAGCTCTCCTGCCTCATCTCCCACATGTGCCAATCTTTTGTCTTGAAAGCTGACCCTAGACTAAATCATCCTGTTAGGCACTGAACCAAGTACAGCCTCTGCAGAGCTGGCAAGCAAGCCAAGGAGAGGATGAGATGAGCATCCCCACTAAGCATTTAATGAGCAGGGTCAATATGGAAAGTTAGTGTTCCAAATTACGTACTGTTGGGGCTGGTGAGTCATCAGCACTGACAGTATAGTCCATATTGTCCCAGTGCAGAAGGACACAGTGATTGATCGCTTGTAGAGATTGCTTTTACGTTGTACATGTGTCTTGCACACTAAGTCAATGACCATTATGGTATCATTTCTGTTTAAGCCCGGAACGACACAATGCCAAAAATACATAAAAATAGCAGGAAAATGTCCTTAGCAGCTGAGACTGCAATGACATTGTACACTGCACTCTGTGTGGAACGTCTCTCTCCCACTCAGGATGGAACTGCACATTGCAAAAGACATGGGGCTGCAAATGAAAATGGCAGCCATGTGTCAAGTTCTGTGTCAGGTTCTCCCATGACCCTCCAAATTACCGTACAATGTCCTGCATCATTATGATGAACACTGAGCCAGTGTGGCACAGTGGTGAGAGTGTTGGACTGGGACTTGGGAGATCCGGGTTCTAGTCCCTGCTCGGCCATGAAACTCACTGGGTGACTTTGGGCCAGTCACTGACTGTCTCAGCCTAACCTACCTCACAGGGTTGTTGTGAGGATAAAATAAAAATAGGAGGAGGATTATGTAAGCTGCCTTGGGTTCCTTGCTGGAAAAAAGGCGGGGTATAAATATAATAAATAAATAAAATAAATAAAATAAAATGTTCCAGCCATTACCAGCCAATGATGTCGAGTGGGGACAGGGAAGCGCACATCATAATGATGTCAGGACACAGGGTAAGTTGAACTAGATGTTGGATTATCAAGCTTGTGCTTGCTTAAAAGTTTTTCTTTCAGTAAAACATAATCAGTTGGCACTTCAGCACTGCACTGCTGAAGGTCTTTGGAACAGGTGTTCCTTGTTTCCTATAGGACATCTAGTAGCAGAAAGTGGGTGTCACATAATATGACAGTTACTATACTGTCATATGCCTGTCCTGATTCCCATTGGCTCTCTGGGACAGCTGGGTGTGCATGTTTGCCGTGCTTTCTGATTCTTCGTCTCTCTTCTTCTAAATTTCAGATGTCTATGTTATGCTCTCAGAACTGTCTCTGTATATATTTGTAGTTTGTAGTTTGTAATTGTTTTATGAAATATAATAAAACAATTTGACTAGCAAGGCGTCTGTCCTGGTTGCTGCAAGGGAGCAGGAGAGCTACAAATCGCACTGTGAATGGAATTTACTATTTGTGTGCTGGAAGCTAATGCAGATTATAGGTAGCAGGCACACAGGTAAAGCTCACAGGACTGCTAGGATTTAAGCAGGCATCTGAATTCCAACACTACACCAGTGTTCTCCAACCTTGGGTCCCCAGATGTTTTTGGCCTACAACTCCCAGCATGCCCTAGCCAGCAGTAGCTGGCTGGGGCATGCTGGGAATTGTAGGCCAAAAACATCTGGGGATCCAAGGTTGGAGAACACTGAACTAGACATTATGAAGGGGTCCAGGGCAAGGGAACATGGAAGCACCATTTTGGCAGCAGTACCATGCTCTCTCTAACATGGAGCTCTATTATTTAGACCGTTCTCACATCAGCCCAGCTACTATATGATAGTTGAGATCAGGGGTGTCACTAGATGCTTAAAAGATCAGGGCCCAGGCCCATAGGACATGAATCTGCATAAAATGTGCATATGTTGATTTATATCTTTTTATGCACATATAGAAATAATTAAATTGGATCTATTTAAATTTCACAGGAGGCAAAGCCAGCCAATTCATTTCTCATCCAAATGATCTCAAATAAAATAAATTCTTCAATTAATCTGCACCCTGCCGCTGATCATCCCAAATCAATGGAATTTTTCCCTACACTTAATTGCCATGAAGGGAAAGGTGTGCTTGTGTGTGCGTGTTGCAGCATATGGGAAGGTGAGAGTTAATCCTTCCCTCCCCAGCCGGAATTTCTTCCATCGACACCAATGGACATGGAGGGCCCTGGGGAATAGATTCATTGCTGGGCCTAGCAATGCCCTGGTTGAGATTACCACTCAGTAAAGGTCATGAAGTATCTCAGTACTTAGACGTGGGTTTTGAAGAACAGCTCCCATTGTTTAACATGCAGTCTCAGTCAGACTGGCGGCTTCTTGTGTTTGTTGCAAGGGAGCCCCAGATGAAAAGGCACCTGGGCACCTGGGGACATTGGTTGTGCGCTGAACCAGAAGCTCTGAACCAGGAACATAGGAAATCTCTGGACAACGGTAGATGCAGTAGAAGCATTACAGTTGGCTGTGGCTCTGCTCTGTTGAATGTTTAGCAGACACCTTAATCCAGCGCCGCACGTGGAAATATGACTTACGAAGGGCACAGCTCTGCACGAAAGATGCAACAAGCAACCTTTCTTATAGATTTCATAGATCATAGAGTTGGAAGGAGCCTACAAGGCCATCGAGTCCAACCCCCTGCTCAATGCAGGAAACTAGAGGAGGGGGTCTCCCATCCAAGTAATAACCAGGCCTGACCCTGCTTAGCTTTCCACGCTCAGACAAGCTGAGCCAGCGTGAGCCACAGGCCTGTTCTCTGCCTTCTCCGCTATCCTGGTAGTGCTTTGTTATTCATTGTGACATCATGCAATCTGCGCTGACATTACCTAATGTGATGTGGAAATCACAGCTAACCTCCCCCTCACACTGCCCCACCCTCCAACAACAGGGCAGGAGGCACTTCATTCCCACCCTCTAGCCAAACAAATACTTGAAGGCGGAGGGCTTGCTGCACACAGGGTGTCAGCCCTCACTTATGGCAATCCACTCATGGCCTCTTAATGCGGTTGCTGTTTTTGGGAGAAGCATCAGGCCTGAAACCACCCCTGACTTCCCGATGGCTACACTTGTATCTCATGAAGGGCCGATAAGATGACATTGGTATGAGAAAAGAGCCTGGACTACAGAAGATAGGGTGTTGGGATGTAGACACAGCGTTCTACCCAGGGATCTCATATCGGCTCCTTTACTCGCCATGAGAAAAATATTCCATTCAGGGTTGCCAGTTTCTCTCTCATTTTGTGAGGACGTCCCTAATTCCAGCACACTAAAGCTGCATAGAAAAGAAGAAGAGAGGATATCTCTTATTTCAAAACAACCAGCTACACAGAACTGTGTGGACTAGATCTCAATGCTCCAAAGTATCTCTCAGTTTTCTAGCTCTGATTTTGCAATCCTAATTGCCACTAAGCAAATCAGGGTAGCATTTCATATAAAAAAAATTATGCTCAGGTAGAGATACCCAAATACAATATACACACAAGGCTGCATCAACTGTGAAGTGTGTCTGAGTGTGCATTATGTCCCTTAAAATATATGGAGTCAATATCACGAAAGACTAAACAGACATGGGCTGCACATTGGTGTGGCGCCAATGCATAGCTAAGGTGTGGTTTCCCACCAAGCCTCAACTAGGAACGAGTAAGGTCAAGTTATTATTTCTGCTGCTATTAAGGAAGAGGAGTGGAAAGCAAAGTATTCACATTTCCGAAAGCACTACACCATTAGTATGTTTCATTGTTTGTATCAGTTGCAGGGCCTGGGTGTTCATATGCAAGTTTTCTCGCAGTTCCGCTATCCTATGGGGTTTGTCATTTATTGATTGAACTGCACAAAAGAACCCGTTGCACATGCATGTTTGCCTCATAGAAGCATGGGCTTGGTGGCTTTTGTAATCTTAAGGTTGCACTCTGAAATTTGAGAGTTAGATATTGCTCGGGTAAAAAAAAATACTTAAACATTTTGTAGATGAAGGAAAAATGTGAGGGTTTCAGTGAGCTTGCTAGCCATTTCAGAACACTGTGTAGCTTTCAGGGAACTGTACCTTTCCCACCCAATTTCTGACTTTAGCAGAGCCGGCATCAAGCCTACTCTTCATCGTGTCCAGGTCTTCTTGTGAAATGCTGGCAAATTTGGTTTTTCTGTTTTATACTGAAACTCTGCTGCAGAGAGGTGTGCCACATGTGGCCTCCTCCACGTCATGGTGCGGCACCCGCTGCCCTTGCCACTACTCCCACGCTGCTGAATTTGGTGGTGCTGAGGGAAAAACTGCTGTTTTTCTCAAGCTAAATTTGACCCTTTTAATGCACTGTAGTGGATTGCCACTGTGGGAACACAACTGGGCCTCCAAAAATGGCCCCTGGACTTGCCGTAGTTGCCCAACCCTGCTCAACTGCATGTTAACTTATTTAATCTGTAAGACAGCAGTGGAAATAGAACCCCCAGTAAAAGTACAAGTGGCCGCAGGGTTGGCCCAAGACATTTTGCGGCCTGAGCCGGCACAGCAAATGGCACCTCCCCACCGCCCAAGTCAAAGTGCATAGCACCAAAAGCCGGTCAAGTTATTTTGGGGGGAAATCCAACAAGCGTCCCTCTCTGGCAGCAAAAATACAACCATAATGAATTTAACAACTAACAATTTGCTGCTCTTTTGTGACACCCGAAACCAGCTGCCTGAGGTAGCCACTTCACTCTCCCTGAGTGGCTGCATGAGAGCAAGTGGTGAACAGTGCAAGGTCCCCTAAATGTAAGAGGCGACTGAGTGGAAGGGATCATGTTTGTCTCTTTCCCTTCCTGAGAGACAAAGAGCCATCATCACCAGGTGTGGCACAGGGAAGCACACAGAAATATGAATACTGTATAAGCAAAGCTGTGCTGGATCTGGTCAGAGGCCTATCTACTCTAGCCTTCTGTTCCCGCAGTGGCCAACCAGATGCCTATGGGAAGCCCCCAAGCAGGACATGAGTGCAATAGCACCCACCACTTGTGCTCCCCAGCAACTGATGCTGCCTCTGATACTGGAGGCAATATTTATTTATTTATTTATTATATCTATACCCCGCCTTTTTTCCTGCAAGGA
The DNA here is from genome assembly GCA_021292165.1 of Shinisaurus crocodilurus. NCBI lineage: Eukaryota > Metazoa > Chordata > Lepidosauria > Squamata > Shinisauridae > Shinisaurus > Shinisaurus crocodilurus. The sequence goes on along the minus strand of CM037879.1, from coordinate 260,521,922 downwards.
ACCCAAGGCGGCTTACATAATCGTCCTCCTCCTCTCCACTTTATCCTCACAACAACCCTGTCAGGTAGGTTAGGCTGAGAGTCAGTGACTGGCCCAAAGTCACCCAGTGAGTTTCATGACTGAGCGGGGACTAGAACCCGGATCTCCAGAGTCCCAGTCCAGCACTCTCACCACTATGCCACACTGGCTCACAATGGTAATGTATTGCCATTATGACTAGTAGCCAGTGATTTACCAACATACCAACATTTACCAACGTGATTTATTTAGACCTGCTGTAATGGCATTGTGATACTATAAAGCTCCTACACTGTAGTAAGTCTTTATAACAGGCTTGCAAATAAATAGGCAGCATAGCAAGATAGACTTTCTCACTTGCCTCCTGTGCATGTTGGCTGCAGCTATGTCAGTACAAGCCGCATAGAACTGATGGGCAAGTCTAACATTTTTTTTTGCAGAAAATCAAACTGCAGAAACCTGCACATCCAAGAAAAAATATTGCTGTTCGCCTTTGTACACAGGTAAGACGAGAATAATGATGAAAGTGAAACCCTTTTTTCTACAAAGAAAGCACAGCACTGTTAAACCCACGGACTATTCCACAAAGGGGAAAAAACAAATGAGAACTTCCTCTGTAGGCCTTTGCCATTGTTGCAGGACTTCCACTCTTGGGACCAATGGGGAAAAAAATTAATTTATCAGCATGACTTATACAGTGCCATGGGACTGAATCCCAAGACCTTCCGAAATTCCCTCCGTATTAGTCAGCCAAAGCTCTGACAACTTATGCAGCTGGCCTAGCCAGGGATGGAAGTCCCTCTAACACAAAGACTTTCTGTCTATACCGAGACGTTGAAACTGTGTGAAGGGTAGAACATGTACCAAGCAATGCTCTGGCGCTCTGTGCAGGATGGAGTTATAAAGGTTCCCATGATTGTTCCCCATTGGTGCAAGCGTTGGCAGTGCCAGCTCCACATTTCTGAGGGCCCCTGGGCAAGACACCCTCAGTGGGCCTCCTCCCTCAGTGAGCCGACCTTCTTGCCACCCTTGTCAGCAGCTGCTCTTGCTCCTCCTCCTCCTCCTCCTCATCATCATTGCTACACCTTGCTTGCTAGACAGGGAGAGAGCCAGGGACCAAGAAGGCAGCGGCATCTGCTGCTCCTCCTTCTCACCACCACCATGGTCTGGGCCAGAGTGAGAGGGAGGTGAGCAAGCAGATTGCAACGGTGAAGAGGAGGAACAAGGAAGGGGGCTCTTGTCTGTTGGCCCCTGCTGGGGTGTGCGTCTGTGACCCAACCATGCCTACACTTGATGCCGGCCCTGAGTGTTGGCATAAAAGCGGGAAAGAGGATGAAGAGAGCAACTGGCTCTTTAATGTTTCATATCGTTATACCCTAAAAAAGGTAAGGTCGCATAGCGTTGTATCCGTGCATCTCCTTTGCGTAAACAGAATTTTTTGGCACTTGAGACAAAAGGTGCTTCCCGAAAAGGCTTTTATGGTGCCATTCCCCTGCCCCATTCACAGATATTTATGGGAAGGGGTCCAGATGATGTGGTCTTCTACCCATGACCCACTACTTCTTCCATCTTTTTCCTTAACACAGAAAATTAGTGAAGGAGAAAGAGATGGAACAGCTGTGCAATGCCTTCTGGTTGCTAGCGTTAGGAGCCCAGCACCCAAAAGTTCTGTATCTGTTCTGTTTATGGTCAGAGCCAACATCAGCCCATCAGAGGCATTGGGCCAAAGGGGCTGAACAGAAGCCTTGGATCCTTGCATCATTATAACCACCGGTTAGCATCTTCAATTTAATATTCTTTTACTTTATGCTCTAATTGAAGGTATTTGTGATATGCCATTTTAAGATATATGCACAGTGTTTTGCATTACCACAGCACAGATGGGTAACACATAGGCTGAATTCACGTGCATAATGATAAGCCAAGATTCCTGGCTTATTCTAGCTTACTGTGAATGAGCAGCACGGGATGGTGCACATAGCCCGTCTGCTCCTGCCTCACTTCTCCCCTTGCGCAGGCGAGTAAAACTAACCAGGAAGTGGTGCCGGCCCTACCATTAGGCAGAGTGAGGCCGCTGCCTCAGGTGGCAGATGCTGGGGAGCAGCAGTGAGGTGTTGGAGGGCAGAGCTATGTGTACCATGCACCCTAGACTACTACACCCCCTAAGCTAGCCTGCTCTCCTCAGGTGCAGTGGAAGATCAGTATCTTCCACTTTGCCAGGGTTGGAGTAAGATGCAACTATCAGGTTGGTTGATTTCTATACATGGAGTCAGGGAGGGCACCATCTTTTCCTTCACCTCAGGCAGCAAAGCAAAATGTCTTGGGCCGGCCCTGCCTGGAAGGGATAGCTTATCACAGCCTTCCCCAACCTGATGTTCTTGGACTACAACTCCCACAGTTCCCAACAGTGTTGCCATTCTTGCTGGGAATGATGGGAGTTGCAATTGGAGGGTGCCAGGTAGGGGAAAGCTGGTTTACTGCGACATCCAAATCTGGGATCCTAGGTTTGTTGTTTCCAAACAAGCCAGGGCTTATTGTTATGTGTGTATCCAGCCATAGGGAGGTGAAGACTGTTTACCCCGGGTGGGGTGGACTGGGACTTGGGAGATCCAGGTTCTAGTCCCCGCTCGGCCATGAAACTCACTGGGTGACTTTGGGTCAGTCCCTGACTCTCAGGCTAACCTACCTCACAGGGTTGTTGTGAGGATAAAACAGAGAGGAGGAGGAGGAGGAGGAGGAGGAGGAGGAGGATTATGTAAGCCGCCTTGGGTTTCTTGCAGGAAAAAAGGCGGGGTATAAACATAATAAATAAATAAATAAATAAAATAAAATAAAATGAAACTGTGGTGTGCAGGAATGGGGTCCTCTTTCATCCAGCAGCTTGATATCTATGAGTGAAAGTTACAGCTATGTGGAAGTCACCAGATGTCCCATGCCTTCATTACCATTCTATGTTTGGAGGGTGTGTGTACTAATTTCATGTTCCCAAAGGAAAAATATATAAATAGTATCCTCTATTTCAAAAAGAAAGAAGCAGCTATATAGCATTCTAAAGGGCAGATTCCATTATTTCAAACCAGTTTTTAAAATATAGCTAGTTATGTAAGGAATTTATTCAATAGTCAGCTATTTACTGTAGAATGCACACACAGTATCTAAGTACTTATCAGGACATGAATATTATTTGCTATAGGAGCAAAACCCATGTAACAATAATGTACCGGTAAATATGGCACACCCAGGACAAGAAATTATCATCTTTCTGGATTGTTTTCAATGCAGTATGGTATGCACTCCATTTATAGAATTTGTGTTTGTTCACAATCCCCATACAAAGTCTCCCCTAAGAAATAATACTTCTAGTATTTATGGGAGTCAAGGCTAACTTGATTTCAATGGGACTAAGGCATGGCTAACTTAGTCTGGATCCAACCCATTGATTTTATGAATGACCAGTGAGCAGACCTGGCTTGGCACGGGTTGGAATAGCCCTTTGCTTGCGCAGCTCAAAGCGTTGGACACATTGTGCCCACCCCATCTGAGTGAAGCCACGCCCACTGGCACTCCTAGGCATGGCCCCTGACATGGTGCACCCCTATAGCCTCCTGAGGGAGGGATCTGCCCACTCCATTCTCCTCAAGGGGGGCTGGCCCACAGCAGAGGGAAGGGGGCAGCCGTCTATCTCTGTTCTTCAGCCTACTGTCTCCTGTAAGGACTGCATAGCTATGTGCTGGTTAGGGAAGTGTGCCACCTACTGACTAACAATGGTACTGTAGGCTTCAAACATAGAGACACGTTTAAATCAATTAAGATTAATTAATGCATTTAAAAACAAAATAATCCCGAGGTGCACACCCATAGGGTCCCTTTAGTATGCATGCCAAATTTCAGGTATCTTGGTCTCACAGTCTTGGAGCTATGGTGCTGACAAACAGACAGACAGACGCACACAAACACCATCACCATCACCATCACCATCACCATCATCATCATCATCATCATCATCATCATCATAATCATCAATAATAACAATGAAGATTGTCAATAATAGAGTGTAGACAACACTCTAACCAATCTTTAGTTTGTAATTATAATTTAAATGTATTTATTAGTTGTTTTTAAGTAGATGTGTGATTCATACACATAATGTATCATCTTTTTTAATGTATCATCTTCATTGGCATGGTCATCTATCTAGGCCAGGGGCCTCCAGTGCGGCACCTGTGGGTGCTGCTATACCCCAAGGTGAGGCTGAGGTGCCCACCAAGTGATCTCCCCCTCTCAAGTGAATGGAGCGATTCCTCCATTCATTTGTATGGAGGGGGGGGGATTTCCTTGCCAAGAAATGGCTGGTGGGTTCACTCCCCACCAAAGACCCTTGGAGCAACAGGTCCTTGGTGGGCAGTGAGCTTTGCCCCACCCTCCAGCTGATTTTCAGCAGGGCAGGTTTCCGCTCCCTATATACGGTAAGCCATTGGAGCGATTCCTCCATTAGTTTAAATAGGGAGGGGGGAAAGTCCTCCCTGCTGAAAAATGTCTGGAGGGGGTGCGAATCACACACACCCCACACACGCTAATGACCTTGGAGCAACAGGGTCCTTGGTGGAGGTTGGGCCTTACCACACACACAGGCCTGTGGCTCACGCTGGCTCAGCTTGTCTGAGCGTGGAAAGCTAAGCAGGGTCAGGCCTGGTTATTACTTGGATGGGAGACCCCCTCCTCTAGTTTCCTGCACTGAGCAGGTGGTTGGACTCGATAGCCTTGTAGGCTCCTTCCAACTCAGCTATGCTGGCTGGGGCATGCTGGGAGTTGTAGGCCAAAAACATCTGGGCACCCAAGGTTGGAGAACACTGTTCTAACTCTATGATCTATGAAACCCTCCAACAGATTTTCTGTAGGAAGGCTTTTTCTCTCCCTCTACAAGCCAATGGAGTGATTCCTGTACTAGCTTAAATAGGAAGGGTAAAAAGTCCTCCCTGCCAAAAAAACTGCTGCAGTGGGGCGGGGTGTGTGTGAAGTCCACCCTTCTCAGGTCCCTTGGGGCAACAGGGTCTTCGTGTGTGTGTGTGTGTGTGTGTGTGTGTGTGTGTGTATTTTGAGAGAGAGAGAAAGAGAGGGGGGTGGGCGGGGGGGGGAGGAAAAAGAACCAGAGGGAGAGAGAGAGAAAGAGGAAGAAAGAAAGAAAGGAGGGGAGGGAGGGAGGAAAGAAAGAGGAGCGGTGTGTGTATGTGTGTGTGTAGTGAGAAAGTGGATCTCTCTACCCACTTTCTCCACCCCATGCATAATTTTGTACACCTCTGCCGCTATGTCTACCAGCTTCCTGATTTTGCTTCAGGTTTACATCTGGGTATGCTGGTTATGCAGCAGGGTTTTCTTGCACCCGCTCCCACCCACACCCACATAGATGCGCCTTGAGTTCATTCAGACACTTTGGTGGGTGTGAGAGACAAACGGTCAGGATAGCAGGGGCAGTCAGAAAAGGCCAGTTACACATATACGGTAACTAAAATTAGCAGAGTGAGCGAGAATGTTGAAGTCTCTCAGGAACATTTGATAAAGAAAGAATGGAACTAAACGCCCACTCATTGTGCTCCTCTTTCGGAGGCCCTCTTCCCCCACCCAGAATATCCTGAGCTACACATGGATTTAGCCGGAAGAAATTTCCCTTGTTTTCTCGTAACTGCAAGCAATGTGGTCCAGGAATTCCTGATACAGCTGTTAGGCTTCTAGCTGGAAACAGAACATAGCTCACAGGCTCAGACTCTTGATAAGATGAAAATTGCACCTACAGTGAGGGATCCTTGCACCATATGGTAACAATTTTGCATTCTCTCCTAAAGAAGGATGTGGAAAGCCCTACTGGATTCTTATGTGAAATTAGATACAAGTTCTTTTTCTCCCCCATGTGCAGGCAGGGCCTTGAATATCAGAGCAATATTTTGCTAAATACAGGCAGTCCCCAGGTTACAAGCGAGATCCGTTCTTAAGAATGTCTTTAAGTCGAATTTGTATGTAAGTCGGAACAGCATAGCATTCTATACATTAAAATCGGCATTTACGCAAATTGCGTAAATTAGGCAAATTGCGTAGTATATACTATGCTATGTATTCTACGCAAATGACGTAGCGCCGGGGAGCCCAGAAGTCCATTCTCAAGTATGGGTTGTCTGTAAGTCGGATGTTCTTAACTCGGGGACTGCCTATAATCTTATAGATTCTGAGAGACTGGTACATTTGAGTTGATGAATCTTCATGTGACTGGAACATATGACCTTAGAATTAGAAAATATAGAGCAAATCAGGAAGCAGATCTGTTATAAAATCTGATTAAAAGAATCCTCTGAGAACTGAACCTAGCAAACTCCCCCCCCCCCAAGATAACCTGTTTGCTTCCTAGACGTGTGCCCAATGCAAATAAAATACGCTTTCTGCACCTGCTTCCCTCCCCACTGCCTTTCCAGGCACAGCACCCCTTTGTGGAAGGCCATTTGTTACAGAAAATATTTTCTTGTGTAAGCCTAAAGAAAATTAGGAATGCTTAAGTCCCATTAACCACCCCTGATTTCAATAGCATTTAGGTTGGTTACTGTTCTTTGGACTGCACTTAATTGGCTTCAGCTGGACAACTCCTTTCACTCCAAACTGAAGCAGGTCAAATTTTAGCTAAGCTCAAGTACAAGAATAATATTTTGGATACATCGCTAGAAGAGAACGCATCTTGTTTCACTGCAAGGCTTTGCAAAGACATGCAACAGAATCAGGTGGTAGAATGTGGAGGTGGCAGAGTCGATTGCACCAAACTTCAGTTGGAGCACATCATTTTTGAATGCTCCCTTATGATTTACTGACCATAGCTCAGTAGTGGAGCACATGCTTTCCAGGTCAATCCCTGGCATCTCCACTTAAAAGGATCTCATGGTGGGTGATGGACGGGAAAGAACTCTACCTGAGACCCTGGAGAGCCATGCCAGTCAGATAGGGTATCCGTATGTCCTACTTTACAGAAGGCAGTCCTCTATTTAAAAGGGTGCCAGAGGACAGTATATAGATTGTTACAGCTGATTATTCAAGGTAAAATAAATGGGAAAAGAAATGTAGGAAGAAGAAAAACCTCTTGGCTGAGAAACCTTAGAGAATGGGTCAGGGGCAACACGATAACATTGTTTAGAGAGGCCATATCTAAAGACAGTCTAGCCATGATTATGTCCAACCTCCGGTAGGAGAGGAAGAAGAGGAGGAGGAGGAGGAGGAAGAGGAGGAGGAGGAAGAAGAGGAGGAAGAGGAGGAGGAGGAGAGTCCTCTGTTGGAAGGCATTATCTGTTTGAAGAACTGTTCAGTCCAAATCCAGTTTAAAGGTAAAGAACCATAAGAAGGGAGATCCAGCAGAGGCCCTGAAGTTGCCCATCAGCCATTAGCACCTGGACAGCAGACTGAGCAGGCAGACAGATCACCTGGTGAGCATTTATGCATATTTTATACAGATCAGTGTCCTCTTTCATCCTCTTTTTTGGCGATGCGTAAGTGGCCATCCTACAGTCAGCATATACTAGGCTAAATGGACAAATACGCTGAGCTGGTATAAAACAGCTTCCTATGTATGTATGTACATATCAAACTATTTTTACTCTCACTTTCCATCCATATAGGACCTTCAAGGCAGCTACCCATCAATTATTATTATTAACAAGCTCTTGGAGAATAGAAAGAAAAGAAATTATGGAAACTAGCCCACAGGCCAGTGCATAAAAAGAAAAAGGGAAAAGGAAAAAAAAGCACTGCACCTGTGAAAAGATTACTTCCTAGATTGCTGCAGATGCAGATCCAACATGGAAGGAAGAGACATGGAACACATAGCATTTCATAAATAATGAATGGCATGATATGAAGATGATCTTGTGCCCAAACTTCTCCTATCCTATATAGAATTAGTTCCTAGATTGCTGCAGATGCAGATTCAACATGGAAGGAAGAGACATGGAACACATAGCATTTCATAAATAATGAAAGATAAAAACAAGAGGAGATGAGCATCCAGTAGCAACGAAAAAAGGAGAGAACTAGGTTCTCAGGATGCAAAAATCTTTATTAAGTAAGATATATTTTATATAAAGAAAACGTATGTCTTTGTTTAAAAGAAATATTTGATTCTCATTATTTTTAAGAAAATGTTTTTAAATGATTTCTATTCAGAATACAAGGAAATTCATTATATAATGAGAATGTATTTTTATTATGTGTTGTCCTCGCCATGTGAACTTATTTGTATGTACAGTATTTTGAATATTTACACCCCCCTGAGGAAGGCCTTAGAAAAAAACACAGGCCGAAACACGTAAAAAAAAGGGCTCCTCTATTTAATAAAGATTTTTGCATCCTGAGAACCTAGTTCTCTCGTTTTTTCGATGATATAGAGATGACCTTGTGCCCAAACTTCTCCTGTCCAACATGACCCCACACTTATGCTGTGCAGTGCATAGGGTTGGTTGTGTATATACACATGCACCCCCTCTTTAAGATTGGAGAGAAGAAGCAAGACAGAAGGCTGTAGTCAAGCCATTGATAAATACAGGGTTGGCCCAAGGCATTTTGCTGCTGGAGGTGAAGGACAAGATAGTGCCAGCCCCGTTCCACATACAGAAGCCAAGTGGACTGGCAGTTGACTCTTTCTTCAGCACTGGAGACAATGAGACAGCATCCTCTATTGTGATATGTATCACTTCACCAGCTGCAGCACACTGTTTACACATGGAAGGGACAGAATGGCTGTAAACAGGTTTATTATGTCTTTCTGGATTCCCGTGTTGTTCGCATGGGAAACTAGACCGTGAGAGCAATATGAGCTAGTCACATGGTTTGTATGTTCTGATGACGTGCTAACTTGTTTTCTGTCTGGAGCCATCTTTGAGAGAAGCAGGACTGCTTTCTCTCTTCTCCTTTGTTCTTCTTGCTGGACTTTGTTACTGCAACAATGTAACGTCTTTGCTGAGGTGGAGTAAAGCTCAACTTACTCCACTGGATGTAATGCTTGCTATGCATTTATACTCTGCATATGGACTGTAACTAGGAAATGTATACTCTGTAGAACTTTACTTGCTAAGTGAATAAACAGGTAGAATTAGACCTGTGGTGTTCCAGAGTGCTTCCTGACTCCATGGATTAATCTGCAACGGGGAAGCTGGAAGCAGTCTGACAACAAGGCTGACTGGGCTGGAGAAACTGGCACAACACGCTGCACGCGTCGCTGCGCGGGGGGAGGTGAGATCTGGAAGATCTGTGTGTGGAATTTCAGGCCTCTGCTAGCACACAGAGACAGGATTATAAATCTCCCAACTCGCACACACTCTGCTCAAAGATAACACCAACATCCTCAACCACACCTGAGAGCAGCAGGCTAGTTTACAGGGTACAAGGCAGGCCACGTAACACACAAATCTCTGCCACCTAACAGGTCCCTGTTGATTCCTTTCCTCCAGTATACACTGCCTGAGGCAGCAGCCTCAAGCTGACTAATGGTAAGGCGAGTCCTAAAACCATGTCTGCCTCTAATGCAGGGGAAGGCAGAAGGCAGATTTCCATACATTTTGGACTTCAACTCCCAGAAGCCCATGCCAGCTTGGCGTGTGGTCAGGAATACTGGGAGTTGAAGTCCAAAGCATCTGGAGTTCTACTTTCTGCCCACCTCTGGCTCTAATACATCAGGAAAGTTGGTGGTATGGGGGGGCATGAGAAAATCTCACAGTGAGTCCTGTTTAAAGCTATATTTAAAGATACATTCCAGTTATATGACTATGCAGTCCCACAGGCAGGGCCGGCGCTACCGCTAGGCAGACCCAGGCGGCTGCCTAGGGCGCGTGGCGGAAGAGGGCGCAGAGTTTCTGCGCCCCTTCCTCTCCTCCGGCGCGCTCCTGGCCTGCCTGCCGCCTCCGCCGCGCCTCCCCCCCCGCGCGCGCGCCCGCGCGCCAACCACCTACCTACCTTCCCGTCGTAAAGCGCGGGGGTCCCATCGCGTCGGAGGAGGAGGAGGCGGCGGCAGCAGCAGCAGCAGCCAGCAGCCAGCAGCGGGGGCGGGGGGAAGGTAGGTGGTGGTGGTGGCGGCGGCGGCGGCGCAGGGGGGGTTGCAGAGCAGGGTTGCTTTGCTCCGGAGCCCCCCCACGGCACGAGGGGGGCGCTAAATATATTTGGCCTAGGGCGCCAAACAGCCCTGCACCGTTCCTGCCCACAGGGTGCTACCGCTGGAGGAGTGTATGCTGATAATGGCATTTCATTGAAGTTTATGTCACCAGAGGTTCTTCACAGAACCTTTAGAACACTGCTTTAGGACATACGGCTAACTACACTGATGTCAGGCATTAAACAAGGGTGGCTGTTTTGTAAACAGGAGTCTTGGAAAGGAGTCCTAAAAGTCCCATGAAATGGTGCAAGCGAAAAACTAAAATGGCTCTGCTACGTGTCCCATGGCCTTGTACAGAAAAACCTTTCATTTACAGCCCTGTCATATAGTGACAGAATATTATTAGTTTTACAACATATTTCTATCATCATCATCTGCCAAAAAGACCACAGGCATTTTAGATAAGGAATGAGAAGCTCCTGGAATGTTGCTGTAGCTTCCGTTGGTGCCTTTGAATCTGTAAACTAACAAATTTGCATAGAAACAAATTTCTACACTAAATAGGACTTTGTATGCAACATCCCCCCCCACCCAAACTCAGCCATATTCATAAATCTGGGAACCTACTAATGCTCAGTTCAGAAATTTAGGAAGGATTTCAGCACATAAGGAGATCATGCCACAGGTCCTCCAACTTTTGACATTGACATGGCATATTTGGAGCGCGAGTAAAGACCTTGGAATGGCTTTTCAGTTTGCTTCTGATGAATTTACTACTCTTGATGCAAGAAAAACAGGGGGTGGAGGAATCTGAGTGATGCAATCTTTGCTTCAGGCCATATATCTGCCATCCTCTTGTCATCTCACTAAGACTACACTTGAAAAATGTATGGGGGGAAATTCCACAACAGGGAGGAAACAAAGAAGCTGAGCCCTTTTGCCTTGCAATCTTTGTATCAACAAGGCTACAAATTAATTACCCTCATCAGAGCAAGATTTTCTGGAGAACTGTATTGGAAGGGGGCTTTTTTGTTTTTTTGTATTGTCAACTGATCATGATAAGGTCTACTCTTGACTTTGGGTTGTCAAAAACGCAGAATCAAAAAGACGCTGCAGTCCAACACTAACACACATTCATGCACACATGCGGAAGATTGGCCAAGAACTAGTATTTTCTACAAGGAGAAGAACTGCCAGCAGGTTGTCCAAGGCTTAGCTCTCTGCAGTGACTGGTTGTAAAGTGTTCAGCCTTGCTTCCAGAAGAAAAGCATCTGCTAGCCGCTCCCAACCTGGTGCCTTCCAGATGTGTTGGACTGTGACTCCTAGCATTCCCAGCCATTCCGCATGGGTAAATCATCATCGGAGCCTAATCTGCTGTACAGAATTAGTGGAAACTGCAACAAAATGTTGCAATTTAGAATGCTTTTGCTTAGGGCTCCAGCCAGCCATTCCCTCTTCCAGCATACTCCATTTCATCCCCCCCCCCCACACACACAGGTGTTCCATTTTTTTCTTCTTCCTCCAACAGTCAGCAGCATTCTGTGGCCAATGAGCACACTCAGTCCTCATTAAATTGTTTGGGGTTTTTCTCTGCCGGCTTAGGGTCTTGTTTTTATTCTAAACATTTTTTTTTGTACTTCTGCAATCCCTGGCATTTCCCTGAGCCTGCTGATGCTTCCCTCTTGAGCATGGAGAGTGCTCGTTTGGCTAAAAATCCAGATGTTTGCTAGGAGTACACACAGGATAGCACACAGGAGTACACACAGAGAATGAGTTTGCTAGGAGGACACACAGGATAACACCTTATATGTTCCTTGGAAGAAGGTCAGGATGTGACAGTCAGATTCCAATGCTCCTTGAAATATAATTTGTTCCCTGTCATTCTTAGCATATCAGACAGCATCTCTTTCAAGACACGCCACTTCAACCGCAATTACAGCTACATCTGCTCCTAAAGTCCACCAGCGTGCAGTCACAATGCCACTGAGCTGTTTTAAAGTACTCTTACCCAATATGTGAAGCATTCCAGACATTTTAATTGCAGCACATTGCATAAGACGGGCTGGTTCACACACAAAGGCACTACAGGGAGAAAATTGACTTTTCACTACTCTATCCCTTGTTCGGTGCCAGGCACAAAAAAACACCAGGAATTCCACCTCTCATTGCCTTTCTGAAGTACCTAATTTATCTGAAATCTATTTGTTCCATTTCAAAATCTACTGAAGCCTTGTCAGAATTGAATTTCAAACACTTCAAGCTGAAACCAGCCCTACAAGATGAATAGGAAGTCAAAGAATGGAAAGGAGAAGAATTAGTGGTTTGACTAGGTCTCGCCACCACCATCTAGGCCAGTGTTCTCCAACCTTGGGTCCCCAGATGCTGGGGCATGCTATGCTATATGCTATGCTATGCTGGCTGGGGCATGCTGGGAGTTGTAGGTCAAAAACATCTGGGGACCCAAGGTTGGAGAACACTGATCTAGCCTTTGGGTGTGTCAGAGAAGGCTGGTGATGCCTATGTCAATGGGGCTCCTTATCCATTGCAGCTTTTATTCTGAGCCTTATAGGAGCTATCCATGGTGCTCCATGGTGGTGAACCTATTTTGGGTGTGGAGTACAGCACCATGGATAGCTCCTATAAAGCTCAGAATAAAAGCTGCAATGGATAAAGAGCCCCACTGACACAGGAGTCACCAGCTTCCCCTGGGTGTAGTGGTTAGAGCGTTGGACTGAGGCTGAGACTGGGGAGACTCAAATTCAAGTCCCCCCTCAGCCATGAAACTCACTGGGTGACTTTGGGCCAGTCACTGACTCTCAGCCTAACCTACCTCACAGGGTTGTTGTGAGGATAAAATAGCGAGGAAGAGGATCATATATGCCAGCTTGGGCTCATTGGAGGAAAAAGTGGGATATAAATGTAACAAGTTAGAAAAATAAATACATAAATAGGTAGAAATTGGAGCCTTCAGCATTAAGAATATAAGAAGAGCCCTGCTGGGTCAGACCATAGATTCATTTAATCCAGCATCTGGTTTCTCACAGTGGCCAACCAGATGCCATGGGAATCCCACAAGCAGGGCACGGAGGCAATTAAATAGCTCTCGCTTGTTGTCCTTTCTGTTCATGGGGATTCCACAGAGCTCTCAAAATATTCTGCTAGAGCAGGGATGGTGAACCTCTTTCAGCCCAATGGCCTATCCTAATTCAATTTTGGAGAAGCTCTGGGGGGGGGGGCACCCTCCAGTGGTGGGCGGGGCTGAAGGGGAAGGGGGTGTCATCAAAGGCAAAAGAGGTGAGACCAAAAATACAAAGAAATAACAGGACGTTTTAGTAGCCTGCCAGTAACGAAGCTTCAGGAGAGGCATTTCGACCATTGAGAATGGGGGGGGGGGGGAACCTGCACAAAACCTGGGAAACCACTGAATGATCGGTGATTGGGGGAAAGGGCTGTGGCCATCTGGGGGACCTTGGAAGGCCAGATTGGAACCTCAGGATGGCTGCATTTGGCCCCTGGGCCTGAAGTTCCCCACCCCAGTGCTATGGGAACTATTCCCCACTGTGGCCCTGGCTCTACTCCAGAGGACAGGCTGTTGTCTGTCCAGTAAAGCCGACCCAGTTCTAGCACTTTTAAAACCCAAAACACTCCTGAGAATTATAACATGTATTGTGATGAAGAACTATTCTTTGAATATTTATGTATTCATTAACATGTTGTAAATATGTTATGAAAGCCTCCAGACTGAGATGTAGTACAAGTATTCCCAATGCAGCACCTGCGGGCAGCATGGTGCCCATGGGCACTTCCGATGGTGCCCGTGGAGGGGTCCCCAAGGCGGCGCTTGTGGGCCCCCCAATTTTTTAATTTTTTTTACATTTTACATTTTACTTTTTTTAATATACGCACATGAATTTCTATGAAATGCATACAACTTTCTAGCAATTATACATAGGCTTCAACAAAAGTGGACCAATTATCCAAATAAGTATCCACTTGAACTTGGTTGGTGTCTATATGCCACCCATTCATACAGTATACTGAAAGTGTTGTAAGGTGCTCAAACCATTGCATTATAGGAGGTGAGTGTTTCTCCTTTTAATGTTGTAATATCAGTCTTTTAGCTGTCAAAAGGGCACAGAGAATCAATTTACACTGACCATTTGTTAATTTCCATGAAGCAGGTAAATAATTTAAAAGAGTGTGTACATCAGTGAATATTAAAGACTGTCCCAGTACAAAATTTATCTGTGTAATAACCTCCCCCCTCCAAAAGAGGCAACTACAGGACATTGCCAAAATATATGTTCAAAAGAAGCATTAGTTGTATTGCACCGCCAGCAATTAGCTGAATTAGACAATCCCTTATTAAAGAGATGGTGCCCAAGAGACACGAAACAAAAGTTTTTTTCCTGAAGACGATGCTGCCTACGATCCATAGATGTGACAGGTAGATGCCAAAGGGGCAATCTACTGATTAGGTATTTTGTGGTGGTGCCCACAGCAGTTTCTCAAATTCCCAAATGTGCCCATGGGTCCAAAAAGGCTGGGGACCCCTGACACAGTATAATATCCATTTGGAGCCAAATCATACACACTTAAATAGAGGCCTAAAAATATCAAAACAGGAAAAGGCTGCAATAAACTGCAATAGTTTTACGTGTTGTGAAAAAGCCTATTGAACCAAAATATTTTACTCAAGATACAAGGCAGCTCACAGCATTTTTGGAAGGTATGGGGAAATTCTAGTGTGGGGCTGGGGTATAGTCCAAAGTCCAAACACCCCAGGAGCAGGAACAATAGGATAGGAAAGAGAGCTCAAGAAGACAAGCAGATTATGGGCCTAGCCCATTATGACAGCCTTCCTCAATCTGGTGCCCTCCAGATGTGTTGGATTGCAACTCGCATAATTCCCAGCCAACATTGTCATTGGCTATGCTAGCTGGGACTTATGGGAGTTGCAGTCCAACACATCTGGAGAGCATCAGGCTGGGGAAGGCTGCATTTGTGCATTATAGTATAGAATATCCTGTAAGGAGCAGGTGAACGATCATCAGTTCTTCTAGGTTGTCCTGATCTGACACTCTGAAGAAACTGTGCTTCTAGTTAAATGAGGTGGGAAACGAACACCGTAGGGCCAGCCTTTCTATTGTTCTAATCAAATTGGAGCCACCAGCTTAGGAAATTTGATTAACCATTAAGCACGCTGACGGTTTTTGGTTCTGAAATTTCACATGGACTTATAATTGGGTGTCCACCCACCTCCAGTTCACACGTAGCCCACTGTCAAGGTGCTCTGTGGCCATCCCATCACCCTATTATGTGATACAAGTTGAGGACCCATGAGGATTCGTGATGAGGAGGGCTCAGCCTTCTGCCCTAAACCAGTCACTGGGGAGAGGGGTGTGGAGGGGAAGAGAGTGGGGGAATGATAGAAGGGGAACGGTTTAGGGCTAGTTGTGGAGCAAGCTGCAGAGCTAGCTCCAAATGGAGCATGCAGGGTGCGATCCTATGTGTGAAGAAAAGAGCCTTTGGGGGTTCCTACATGCGCACACACACACACACACACACACACACCCTCATGTGTGAACCGGCTAAAGGCTGGGAGGAGGCGATGGCGCCTGGAAGTCCTGAAAGCCAGAGACCCGGCTTTCAAATGCAAATGTAGTTCAGGCCCAGTAAGTCAAGAGTCATGAGTTCCCCTCCCCGTCTGGCCAGGTGAAGTGCATCATGATTGGCTAAGAAGCAGCAAAGCTACAGGAAGGAGGAGGGAAGGGGGAAAGAGCTATTTCCCAACGTGTGGGTCTTTGTCTTTGGTCATCGCATGGCTGCCGGCTGTTGGAGCAATGGCGGTAAGCCAAGGAGAGGCCCAAGCCTTCGGGTGGCCTCAGGATACGACCCCAGGTAGCTCCTGGTGAAATTAGCTGAATGAGGGCTCTAGAAAGGCATGCCTCGTGGAGGGCTACCCATCTCGGACCTTCGGGTAGGTGAATTAGTCCTCCCGGGCAGCGAGGCTGTGCTGGATCTAACCCTGGAAGAGAACTGACCCCCAGGTAACAGAGTTGTGTGCCTGGGAGATATTAAGGAATCAGGTTCTGTTATTTTGCAGCTTTACTGTGTACCAAAGTGTCTCTCTAATTTTGTGTGCTTCTCTTGCCCCCCCTTCCTCCACACTATGCATGCTGGGAGTTGTAGTAGGCCCTTTTTCTGTCTAAACATGCATAGGATTGCACCTTAAAGCACTGAAGATTAGTTGGGAGTCCCCCCTACTGGAGCGATAAAGGTGGAGAGGGCAGTTCATCTTTCCCCCTTGTGCTATCTGGCCTTGGGTCCAGTTGAAGCTTTTTACTGTGCAATTGCACCCCCTCATTCACAGAATTTAATGGGGAGTCCAGACACAATGGTGGCTCCCATTTGTAGCCTTCCTGTGTTTTCCCACTGCTTCTTCTGCCTCTTCTCTTACCAGGAGGGGGGAAAAAAAACCTTTTAAAGGAAAAATGAAACCCGAAGTAGCTGCAGCTGCACGATGCCTTTGGATTGGTAGTGTTAGGAGCCCTCCATCTGGGAGCACTGTGGGACAAGTCCTCTCTCCCTTTCTTTGTTTATGAGATTTGCATTCTACTTTTCAGGCAAAACCTTTGGCACCTAAAGTGGCTCACAGCGATTAAAGTGCAGCAATACAAAATGTTGCTCGGGAGAAGGTTCTTTAGCAGGTTCTGGGTCCAGGCATGAAGGAAGGGAGCTGGGATGCTGAGCACCCCTCCCCTGATGACCTCAGGAATGGAAATTGGCAGATGAGAGCAGGAGGGCTCTCAGCTGAAGCTGCGTCCAGGCAGGGTGAAAGGGGGCTTGACTTCTTCTTCCTTCCCTCTGTTGGTCTCAGCAGTAACAGCTGTTGCCTTTGTTGAGTGTGAGTCTATGTACGTGTGCGAATTTCCATCCCTTGCTTTCACTGTCAAAGATTTTAAGTGTTTGCAACATTTTGTTCCTACTGGCAGACACACATTCCTTTGGGGGACATTTTCTTGGCCTGTCCCCCTCCCCCCGTCCTTACAAATGTAATATGTAATATTTTTCTGCAAACCTGTGGAGTCACCAAGGCATGTAGAAACCCCTACCTTGTCTACGGATGGGCCTGATTCCCTGCCTTAATTGTTGGCAGGGAACAGAACCACCAAATCTGCTTTTACGGAAAACAAGTGGGGACATGCAAGAAAATGTTGCAGTGTATCCCCAGCTCCTAGCTGGAGTACTCATGTGCCAAACTCCAGCCTTGAAATCAGCTCATGATCATGGCAGGGAGTGTGGAGACAAGTCAGTCCTGCTGCAGAGTACCCTGGGATACCCACAGGAGGGCTGAGGGGGAAGGCGGGGGAAGGAGGGGGCGAACAATCCATGGTGAACCCGATCATCTGTCAGGTGCACCGTGGGTTGTTTGCAGAACAACCAACCCACTGTGTCTTATTGCCAATGACAACAATATCTGGAACCTCCATAAAATTATGTGAACGAGAGCAAAGGTGACATAAAAGCCTCATCTAGAAGCACCCATATATACTTCTGTGTACCTAGGGAGTCCCCCTGAGTCTGTAGAAACTGCTACCTTATTTTGGGTGTCCCTGATCGGTAATGTGAAGCCTGGGAAAATATATATATGATCCCTTGTCCCCACTATTTCTAAAACAACTTTGATCCTACAGCACTATATATATATATATATATATATATATATATGATTTATATATATATATATATATATGATTTATATATATATATATATATATATATATATATATGATTTATATATATATATATATATATATATGATTTATATATATATATATATATGATTTATATATATATATATATATATATATATATATGTAATGTGAAGCCTGGGAAAACGGCACAGCCTCAGCTACCTCTGACATGCAGACAAGAAGGTGACTTCACTCCTGTCCCAATCTCCTAGAACAAGTAAAGAAGTTGCTGAAATTTTATAAGCAAGTAGTGGAGCAAGAATGAGCCACAGGTACAGCTTTCAAAGAAACTGCAAGGAAGCGATTTTCATCCTAAGCACAACGTATGAACAACGCCGACACAAGGAAGGAATTTATGGAGGCTTTATTCTCAGCCTTGCTAAGTGCAAATAAATTGTAGCTCACATACGCAAATGACTTTTTAAGGTCTCCAAAAAGGTATCTTGTAAGAGTACAGAGAATTAGATCCTTGTGTAAGAGAAGCAAATAATGGTACAGCTCCTGTTTTTAATGTAGCCTGAAACGGTTACAGTGGGATTTCTGACGCCAGGGCACAGTGTGAGGCAAGAAGAAGTCTGCAGTTTAACTGGGGGTGGTGGGCTGGCGGAATGGCTTCAGCTAGGCAAGAAGATGTTTGCTCCCTGCCATTGAAAAGATTGATCTTACTAGCTGGCATATAAAGAGGATAGTCTCAAGCTTTCAGTGGGTTAAAAATAAGCTTTTGCTGGACATACATATAACAATGCACCATTAACTATAACATGCAGTCATTTTTTTAATTATTTCAAATTATTTTTACCAGAAATAATAAAGTTTTACCAGACATAATCAACGCTGCTCATGAATACAAAAAATATAATAAAAAATGCACTGAATAATAAAATCAAATTAAAAATGCCAGAATAAAAACACACTGCAGCACTAAAATCAGTATCAATACATGTCCCCCCACTTAAAACAGCAGAAATCAAACATATATTGCATGCTAGAATAAAAAGGATTTCAAATCTGTCTAAAGATGGGAAGGGAAGAAGTTTCGTAACTTATAGTGCCACTGCTGAAAAGGCCCTGTCCCTGGTATTTGCCAATCAATATCTAATGGAGATGACCAGAGAGCAGGGCCCCCAAGGCCAACCTAAGGGCTGAGGCAACCTAAGGGCTCATATCCACTTCATATGAATGGATAGCCTACTCCTAAGCCATTTAGGGCTCTAAAGCTTAATACCAACACTTTAAATTGAGCTCAGGACATAAAAAGAGCCATGCTGGATCAGACCAAGGGTCCATCTAGTCCAGCATTCTGTCCACACAGTGGCCAACCAGCTGCCCACAGGATCCCTCCAGCAGGACATGAGCAGCAGCAGCACCCTCCCGCCCATGTTCCCTGGCCACTGGTGTACATAAGCATACTGCCTGTGATACTGGAGGTAGCATATAGCCAATCAGGACTAGTAGCCACTGATA
Organism: Shinisaurus crocodilurus; assembly: GCA_021292165.1. Classification (NCBI taxonomy): domain Eukaryota; kingdom Metazoa; phylum Chordata; class Lepidosauria; order Squamata; family Shinisauridae; genus Shinisaurus; species Shinisaurus crocodilurus. The sequence goes on along the minus strand of CM037879.1, from coordinate 260,502,572 downwards.
GTCCTTCTCCTCCATGAATTTGTCCAATCCCCTTTGAAAGCCCTCCAAATTGGTGGCCGTCACTATATCTTGTGGATGTGAATTTACATCCCTCCATTGGGAGAACTTACCTTCTGCTTCCTGTTCTTTAACCAGTTACTGATCCATAAGAGGACCTCCCCTCTTATTCCACGACTGCTAAGTTTGCCCAGGAGTCTTTGGTGAGGGACTTTGTCAAAAGCCTTTTGAAAGTCCAAGTAAACAATATCTACCAGATTACCCCTGTCCACATGTTTACTGACACTCTCAAAGAATTCTAAAAGGTAAGTGAGACAGGACTTACCTTTGCAGAAGCCATATTGATTCTTTCTCAGCAGGGCTTGTCCTTCTATATGGTTACTGATTTTATCTTTAATAACACTTTCAACCAATTTACCTGGAATAGACGTGAAGCTAACCAGCCTGTAATTTCCCGGATCCCCCCATGATCCCTTTTTAAAAATTGGCCATTCTCCAGTCCTCTGGTACAGAGGCTGATCTTAGGGACACGTACGTTACATATTTTTGTTATAAGATCAGCAATTTCATATTTGAGTTCTTTAAGAACTCTAGGATGGATACCATCTGGGCCTGGTGATTTATTGACTTTCAATTTGTCAATACGGTTGAGAACATCATCTTTTGTCACCACTATTGGCCTCAGTTCCTCAGACTCCCTTCCTGAAAGCATCAGTTCAAGCACAGGTATCTGTCCTGTATCTTCTGCAGTCAAGACAGATGAAAATAATTCATTCAGCTTCTCCACAATCTCCTTATCCTCCTTTAGGACTCCTTTAACTCCATTATCATCCAGTGGTCCAACTGCCTCCCTAGCTGGTTTCCTGCTTCTGATATATTTAAAGAATTTTTTATTGTTGGCCTTGACGTTGCTAGTGATATGCTCCTCAAAATACTTTTTTGCATGTCTTATGGTAATGTTTACATCTCCGTTGTGCAAGCTTGTGCTCCCTTTTGTTTTCCTCACTTTGGCAAGACTTCCATTTTCTGAAGAAAGCCTCCTTCTCTCTAATAGCTTCCTTGACACTGCTCATTAACCATGCCGGTGACCTCTTGGACTTGGTGCTACCTTTCCTAATCTGTGGTATACATTCTAGCTGAGCTTGTGTTATTGTGGTTTTGAGTAATCTCCAAGCGTTTTGAAGGGGCTTAAGCTCCTTGCCTCCTCCTTTCAACCTCCTTTTTACCAGTTCCCTCAGAAATGAATAGATAGCTGGTGTAGTTGGTATACTATCAGTGTTTGTTGTTTTGCTCCTAACAGTATTGTGGTAGCCACATTTTGTACCCTTTGTAGTTTCTAGCTTGTCTTTAAAAACAGCTCCACATTTAGGCTTGCAATATTTCAGCCATTCAGGCAAGAAAGAAGGAACTCTTTTGCTGGTGTCATAGCTGTATTCCATGTTTATGAGTTGTACGAGATTTTTGCTGAATACTTAAAAAAAATGTTCTGCAAGGACATTTAAAAGAGTTGGATAATAAAAAGTTCAGACAAATGCGAATGCTATTTATAGATGGTTACATTGACGTAAGGCTTCATTGTGGATGCACAGTGAATTGAGATAAGTAGAAACTGTGCATAGCAAAGGCTTGTATAATAGGGATACTATTGCTTTGCACACACAGAGTGGGGGAGATTTGAACCTATAACTGATATCTACTGATTTTAACAGAGCCATGTGGCTATGCCAATTGGACCCACAGTGCTTATAGGTGGGCAGGCAGACGTTGAAATGCAGGGATGTTGAAGAGTCCTTGGTTTCGATTCACGAGTCGAGTCACGAGTCTTTGGACCCGAGTCTCGAGTCTGAGTCCGAGTCCTTGGTCCAAAATGGTGACTCAGGAGTCACGAATCACTCCCAAAGCTGACTCCACGAGTCCCTATTAAAATCAATGGGGGGTTTTCCCAACAAAATAAGGCTACTTCAGATGTGTGGCTTAAATAAATTATAGGCACAAGTGTGCCTTTTTATTTCAAAACTCTGCAACTGATTTTGGCAAGAACAGACCAGGCAGACAAACCCAAAATAACCAGGCAGGCAGAGGAGGCAGGGAACCCCAAAGCAGGCAGGCAGAGGCCTTTGTCTTGAACAATTCAAACTGTGGAACTGGTTAAGAAGAGACCAGGCAGACAGAGGAGGCACGGAACCCCAAACAGGCAGGCAGAGGCAGCCAAACCCAAAATGTCTGAAAGGTTGAATTTTAGGAAAATGATTTTAAAAAATAAACTTGCTGTACTTCCTAAAACCTATCCATGTTGCATTTGAGGAACACAATTTTGAAACACGAGTCCTTGATCTCGAGTCCCGAGTCGAGTCTCGAGTCCCATTAAAAATATTGGGACTTGAGTCTGACTCGAGTCAGTGGGGGGACTCAGTCCGACTCACGAGTCGAGTCCTGGAGTCCGAGTCCCCATCCCTGTTGAAATGTGAGTAAATTGGGTCCCTCCCTATTCAGCTGTTACCCAGCGGTGGCAATCTATCGGGGCCCTCCCTCCTTGCTTACCCAACAGTAGCATCCCAATGTTACAGCACACATTCCTGTGTGAGGTACTTCACAGAGGAAATTGTAGCAAGGTGGTCAAGAGGAGACTGGAGACAACTAGAGGGGCTAGTTTGTAGGAGAGGATATAGCTCAGTGGTAGAGCACCTGCTTTGCATGCAGAAGGTCCCAGGTTCAATCCCGGCATCTCCAGGTAGGGCTGGAAAAAGTCCTGCCTGAAACTCCAGAGAGCCACTGCCAGTCAGTGTTGACAATACCGAGCTAGATGGATCCAGGGTCTGACTCAGTAAAAGGCAGCTTCTTATGGTCCTGTAAAAGAGGACAAAGGACTTGTTCTCTGCTGCCCTCAGAGGGCAGGACTAAATCTAAGGAGCTTAAGTAACAGGAGGGTAGATTTCAGTTCATCATTAGGAGAAACATCTTGACAGTAAGAGCAGTTTGAGAAAGGAACCAATTTCTTAGAGGGGTGGTGGTGGGGTTGAAGACGTCTCACCAGACGTCTTCAAACAGAGGCCATCTGTTGGGGATGATCTAGCTCTGGGTTTCCTGTATCAAGCAGGGAATTGGACTAGATGGCCTACAAGGAAGGGCTGTAGCTCAGTGGTAGAGAACATGTCTTGCCTGCAGAAGGTCCCAGGTTCAATCCCTGGCATCTCCAGGTAGGGCTTGAAAAATTCCTGCCTGAAACCCCAGAGAGCTGCTCCCAGTCGAGTCCATAATACTGGGCTAGATGGACCCATGGGCTGATTCAGTATAAGGCAGCTTCCTATGTTCCTAGAGACCTGCCACCAAGGATTTGGTTGGTTATTTGATCAAGATGTAAAACTTAACACACCCTTTTGATCTGGATGTTATGTTCCTCAGGGCCAAGGTCGCCTGCATCCCAAGTCCCTTCCACCAACACCTCTCCTGCCCCTAGCCACCTAAAAATTGAGAGTATTTTTAGCCAAAGCTCTCTTCCTTGCATACCTTTCCCTCTTGTTCCTGCTTCCACCCCCACTCTTTATTTCTGGCACATACATCCTTTGCCTTTGCCCCCTTTCCACTAGACTGCACAGCCCTGAGCTTCATGCATCTCTGTCAATTGCACATAGCCCTTTTTGTTCCTAACCAGAGGGTTTCTTTCTTTCTTTCTTTCTTTCTTTCTTTGTACCTGCACTGTTTGTGAACATTATATGGCTGACCTTTTTGTTCAGCAGTTAGAATGCTCAGGGACATTTTCTGACATCACAGCAGTTCAGCCACTGAGAAGAAAGGGTGTTGAGTATGTGTGCATTTTCATTAGTAGACAATAGGTAATAGTCATTTTTAGCTAGCTATATGAAAGTCAGTTCCCAGCACTCTGAAACAGAATCCAGGATGGGGCTATGCAAATGAAGAAGTGGAACTATGAAGGTCAGCAAGCTTGATTCTCAATGGCTAGTGTCACCATGGCAAGGAACAGATTTAGTCCTCATACCACTGGTGTCTCCGAGTGCACCCCTTTGCTTTTCCCAAATAAATGAACAGTTGCTATTCATTCCTATGGGGAAATGTAAAGGAATGCAGTGGGGCACTCTGTTTCATGAGAAGCCAATGGGGTAATAGAGAAGAGAAGGCACTCCTGACATGAGATATGAAATTATTAATTAATTAATTAATTAATTGCTTAATTGATCAATTAATTAATTAATATCCCGCCTTTTTCCCCGTAGTGGGACTCAAGGCGGTTTTACAACATTAAAACTTGTACAATTAAAACATATAAATAGAAATATACAAAAGTTAAAATATAATTAAATCATCTATAACAGTGATGGCAAACCTTTTTGAGCCCGAGTGCCCAAACTGCAACACAAAACCAACTTATTTATTTCAAAGTGCCAACACTGCAATTAAACCTGAATACTGGGGTTTTAGTTTAGTAAAAACAACTCATACAGTTGTCTGAACTAATTAACATCTTTTGTCTTAAAAGAAAAACACAATAACAGGGCTTTTTCAATGATACAAACAGTTTTTTATTGAAAAAAACATCAACTCAAATTTTTTAAATAGTACTACATTGTACACATAGCCTGAAGGTAATTTAGATACGTTTGGGGGAAAGGGGGGGGGATTGTGAAGAAGCCAGGGAGAATGTGGGGAAAGGAGGAGGAGGTGCTGGCTAGGAGGGAATGAGGCGGCTGGGGGGCAAGAATGAGGCGGCTGCATGGGAACGCGCGGCAGGGATGTAATACGAGCCTTACCTGGGCTCCTCCGATCGTTCCTGTGGCGGTGGCGGCGGCCCGATCTCACTCTTCTGAGTGGTGCGGAGCATTCTCCGCGCCGCTCAAGCTGCTGCTGCCGCCGCCGCCCGTCACTCTTCTGAGCGGCGCGGAGCATTCTCCGCGCCACTCAAACTGCTGCTCAAGCTGCTGCTCAAGCTGCTGCTCAAGCTGCTGCTGCCGCCCGTCGCTCTTCTGAGCGGCGCGGAGCGTTCTCCGCGCCGCTGAAGCCGCCGCCGCCTCTGGACCCGCCGTCGCAGCCTGGGTCCAGAGGAGCCCTGTTGCCCTGGTTCCCCCCCCCCCGCCAAAAGCAGAGTGCGGGGATCCAGCGTGCAGGACATGACGCGACGGGCGGCGGATCTGGCGCGCAGGACATGACGCGACGGGCGGCGGATCTGGCGCGCAGGACATGACGCGACGGGCGGCGGATCTGGCGCGCAGGACATGACGCGACGGGCGGCGGCGGGTCCAGCACGGCTGGCAGGGCCGGCGCAGAGGCAGCAGGTAGGCCCGTCGGCCCCGCCCGCCACATCACGGCCTGAGCCCCGGCGCGCAGCATGACGCTGCCTCATGCCGCCGCTGCTGACCTATGGCTGGTGGTGACCTATGGCTCGCGTGTCAGCAGAGTGGTCCACATGTGCCACCTGTGGCACGCGTGCCATAGGTTCGCCATCACTGATCTATAACATTAAAATTATATAAAACGTCAAAATTAAAACAGCAATAGCAATATAAACAATAGTGCTAATCCATCGCATTCTCACAGGTCCAGACTATTCCCAAAGGCCTGCTGGAACAAAAAAGTTTTTGCCTGCCTCCAAAAACATAACAAGGAGGGTGCCACTCTAGGAACTCAACAGGCCAATGGCCAGGGAATTGAACAGCAGTCCCCTCACCACCTTCTGGGTCCACCCTTCCAGGAAGGAAGGGAGCCACTGTAAAACAGTGCCTCCAAGTCCCATCCCAGTGAGGCGGCCCAGAAGGATACCATGGTCGATGGTATTGAAAGCCACTGAGAGGTCCAACAGAACCAACAGGGACACACTCCCCCTATCTAGTTCCTGGTGTACTTGTAGGTCATCTACCAAGGTGACCAAAGCTTTTTCTGTCCCATAACCAGGTCTGAAGCCAGATTGAAATGGATCTAGAGAATCCGTCTCATCCAGGAAACCTTGAAATGTTTGCAGTGGCCTCCTCCTTTTCTTCAGGCATGAAAGCAATGCAGGATTGGAAGAAGTGTGTGTGTGTGTGTGTGTGTGTGTGTGTGTATAGTGCCTATCTGTGTGAGAGGGGAATAGGAAAGTCTGGAAGAAGGTGAATCAGTAGGGTGCTTCCAGATGGAGGGGTCCTAGAGCTAACCATTGGAAGGCATTGTGGGGCTATTCTGTCTTTTCTTCCTTAATGGATTTTCTGTAGTTAGAAAAAAAAGACAGGAGCAAGCAGCAGTAGGAAAACATGAGAGGGCTGCGAGTGGCAAACAATGTCATCTACCCCCCCCCCCTAAAATTCCATGAATGAGGCAAGGTGATGATGTTGATAAAAGCCTTGTCCAGAAGAGACTGTAGTCCAACAGTGGGGAAATTTTCCCATCCAAAGACAGTCACAAACATGAAAAATTGTTCCCTTTTAAAATAAAATTAAAAATTACATCCACAGGATTCTGTTGTTTCAGAAGAAGCTCGCATTAGGACCCTAGAGTTCCCTTGTTGTTTGTTGATAATGCCATTTTACAATTATCAAATGAATGGTATCCTATAAGGTACCAGAGCCTTTTTGCTACAGACTGTTCACCCTCTTCGGGCATCTTTTGGGAATGATTGACATCTCAGATGTTCAACACTGAGAACGGTAGTCCTAAGTGAACTATCAAAACCAGACCTGGGAATTTGACAGATGGATCATGGAGAGCAGAAGGTAACTTAATTAAAATTTAGCAAATGCAGGCATCAGGAAGAACAGAGAACCCCACCCACCCATGCAAATAAAAAATCAATTGAATCTTTAATTATCACAAGTGGTGAGCAGCATAATTTTCCTTCTCTCCAATAAAACCCAAAAGCCCCAGTCTCTTGCAACACAGTGCCCTCTAGCAGAATACTCAGACACATTCCAAACTGACTTAGGTGAAGAAATCTCCTCTGCTCTAGAAAGGACAGGTTGCTTACCTGTAACTGTGGTTCTTCGAGTGGTCATCTGTGCAGTCATACATATGGGCTCTGCGCGTGCGCGGAGGCCGCTTCGGGAAGATTCTAAAGCTGAGGTAAATTTTTGGGCGGGAACCCCTCCCCCCTTGCGTCTCCTTTACGCGGGTTCCCGCCCTCTCCCTCAGTTCCCCTGAGACCGCCATCGCGATCCCAGTGCTAAGGGAGAACATAGGAAGAGGTTTTCCCAATTTCTTGATACCAATACCGAAAGTCAAATTCGATGGTGTTACACGGTATCGATCATAGTGAGCCCAAGGGTCCCGGTTCAGTACACCATCAAACTCGACAGTGACACCGTAGCGGGGATGGATGGGCGGGTTGTGTGACTGCACAGATGACCACTCGAAGAACCACAGTTACAGGTAAGCAACCTGTCCTTCTTCTTCGTGGTCTCTGTGCATCACACATATGGGCAGAGTACCAAGCTGACTTACCGGTGGAGGGTCGGTGTCGTCATCATTGTAGGACCGAGGAAAGGACAGCTCTGCCAAATGCATTGTCCCTCCGGGATCGAACATCGACTTGGTAGTGCGATACGAAGTTACGAACGTCGAAGGCGTGGACCATGTAGCCGCCTTGCAAACATCCGTCATCGATACTCCCCGTGCAAATGCCGTCGAGGTTGAAACGGCTCTGGTAGAGTGAGCTCGTACCGAGTTCGGCAGCCATTGTCGTTTGAGTTCGTATGCTAGCTCGATACAGTCTACAATCCACGAGGATAGACGTTGGGTCGAGACTGGCAGGCCTTTGGAGCGTCCACCGTAACAAATAAAGAGACGGGGAGATCTCCTAATGGACTCAGTACGGGACTTGTAGAACAGTAGAGCCCTTCGTACGTCCAACATGTGGAGCTGATGCTCCAATGTAGTCGACGGACCTTGAAAGAATGCTGGTAATATAATGTCTTGATTTAGATGGAAGGCAGACACGACCTTAGGAAGGAAGGCCAAATCTGGACGCAACACCGCCTTTTCCTTGTGGAAACTGAGGTACGGTGGATCGACCCTCAGAGCCGCCAGCTCTGATGCTCTCCGAGCAGAGGTGATTGCGACAAGAAATACGGTCTTAAAAGTTACTAAGCGGAGATCCGTTGTTGCCATTGGCTCGAATGGTTTAGCTATGAGTACCTGTAGAACCAACTGTAGGTCCCAGGCCGGAGTGACTGGCTTAAATGAAGGGGTCATATTTTTTAATCCTCTCATGAAGCGCTTGACTAGCGGGTTTGAAAACAAAGTGAATCCATCTTGACCATTATGATAAGCTGACAAGGCAGCCAAATAGACCTTTAACGAGCTCGTCTTAAGCTCCTTGTGTTGCAAATGAAGCATGAATTGCAGCTCTTGATGGATAGGAGCGCTAGAGTAGGGCACTTCAATCCGACCGAGGTAATCACAGAAGGCTTTCCATTTCCTGGCATATGAAACTCTAGTGGATGGTTTCCAAGCTTCCTGCAGTACGAGTCTGATCTCCGAAGGGAGAGTGTTCGATATCAAATTCGCCAGGCAGTGAGTTTCAAGATGGACGGATTCGGGTGTAGTAGCGTGCCTCGAGCTTGAGAGAGTATCGTTGTCGTGTTCGGTTGGTAGCGATACTCTCCCTTGGAAAGTCGGAGGAGTGGCGCAAACCAGGCTTGCCTCGGCCACCATGGAGTCACTAGGATGCAGTTCGTGCCCTCGGACTGGATTTTCGAGACGACCTTGGTCAACAACGGAATCGGTGGGAATATATAAAACAGAGTCCCCGACCAAGTTATCAGGAATGCGTCCCCGATTGACGCGTTCTTCTTCGTGGTCTCTGTGCATCACACATATGGGCAGAGTACCAAGCTGACTTACCGGTGGAGGGTCGGTGTCGTCATCATTGTAGGACCGAGGAAAGGACAGCTCTGCCAAATGCATCGAACATCGAACATCGACTTGGTAGTGCGATACGAAGTTACGAACGTCGAAGGCGTGGACCATGTAGCCGCCTTGCAAACATCCGTCATCGATACTCCCCGTGCAAATGCCGTCGAGGTTGAAACGGCTCTGGTAGAGTGAGCTCGTACCGAGTTCGGCAGCCGTTGTCGTTTGAGTTCGTATGCTAGCTCGATACAGTCTACAATCCACGAGGATAGACGTTGGGTCGAGACTGGCAGGCCTTTGGAGCGTCCACCGTAACAAATAAAGAGACGGGGAGATCTCCTAATGGACTCAGTACGGGACTTGTAGAACAGTAGAGCCCTTCGTACGTCCAACATGTGGAGCTGATGCTCCAATGTAGTCGACGGACCTTGAAAGAATGCTGGTAATATAATGTCTTGATTTAGATGGAAGGCAGACACGACCTTAGGAAGGAAGGCCAAATCTGGACGCAACACCGCCTTTTCCTTGTGGAAACTGAGGTACGGTGGATCGACCCTCAGAGCCGCCAGCTCTGATGCTCTCCGAGCAGAGGTGATTGCGACAAGAAATACGGTCTTAAAAGTTACTAAGCGGAGATCCGTTGTTGCCATTGGCTCGAATGGTTTAGCTATGAGTACCTGTAGAACCAACTGTAGGTCCCAGGCCGGAGTGACTGGCTTAAATGAAGGGGTCATATTTTTTAATCCTCTCATGAAGCGCTTGACTAGCGGGTTTGAAAACAAAGTGAATCCATCTTGACCATTATGATAAGCTGACAAGGCAGCCAAATAGACCTTTAACGAGCTCGTCTTAAGCTCCTTGTGTTGCAAATGAAGCATGAATTGCAGCTCTTGATGGATAGGAGCGCTAGAGTAGGGCACTTCAATCCGACCGAGGTAATCACAGAAGGCTTTCCATTTCCTGGCATATGAAACTCTAGTGGATGGTTTCCAAGCTTCCTGCAGTACGAGTCTGATCTCCGAAGGGAGAGTGTTCGATATCAAATTCGCCAGGCAGTGAGTTTCAAGATGGACGGATTCGGGTGTAGTAGCGTGCCTCGAGCTTGAGAGAGTATCGTTGTCGTGTTCGGTTGGTAGCGATACTCTCCCTTGGAAAGTCGGAGGAGTGGCGCAAACCAGGCTTGCCTCGGCCACCATGGAGTCACTAGGATGCAGTTCGTGCCCTCGGACTGGATTTTCGAGACGACCTTGGTCAACAACGGAATCGGTGGGAATATATAAAACAGAGTCCCCGACCAAGTTATCAGGAATGCGTCCCCGATTGACGCGTTGTCGTGTCCCGCTCTGCTGCAGAAAATGTGGCAAGCTGCATTGGCTGCAGTGGCGAATAGATCTACTGCTGGGGTTCCCCACAGGTGAAAAAGGGACTGCCGAATTCGAACGTCGAGTTGCCACTCGTGGGAGTCGAGTGACATCCTGCTGAGGGCGTCTGCCAGCGTATTGTCCTTCCCCGCAATATGGATGGCTCTCACAGATATATGACGAGGGATCATCCAGTCGAATATACGGAGGGTTAGGTTCGTCAGCCATAGCGAACGGGTGCCGCCTTCCTTGTTCAGGTAGGCCACAACCGTAGTATTGTCCGTGACCACTTGCAGATGTCTCGCAGCAAGTATAGGTTCGCGGGATTTCATCGAGTTCCATACTGCTTTGAGCTCTAGAACATTGATGTGTCTCTTTCGATCTCGCGGGCCCCACTGCTGTGTGGGGCCCGCGAGATTCCTGTGTGATTCCTGCAGTGTGATTCCTGTAGTGAGCTCCCCAGCCCAGGAGAGAGGCATCCGTCGTCAGCGTAAGTGAAGGCGTGACGGGTTGGAAGGGTAGCCCTTTTGTTAGATTGGAGCGGCTCATCCACCAGCGAAGAGACTGTCTTATGCTGGACGGAATAGTTAATCGCGTTCGATGGGCATTCATCTCGGAATCGAACGATCTTATGAACCAGTTTTGAAGCTGGCGCATACGAAGTCGAGCGAGTGGAACGACCGATATGGATGAAGCCATGAGACCGAGGAGCCGTTGGACCAAGTGGGCTGTGCATGACGTCGCCTTTTGTAGTTTCGAGGCGAGGGTAAGTAACTTTAGAGTTCTGTCTTTCGGTAGAAAGGCGCGACTGACCATAGCGTCTAAGAATGCTCCGATGAATTGGATCCTTTGAGTTGGGAAGAGAGTGGACTTCTTCTCGTTGAGGCAGAGTCCGAGAGTGACCAAAGTGTTGGTAGTCAGGCGGAGGGCGCTCCAAAGTTCCTGAGCAGATGGTGCAACGATGAGCCAATCATCCAGGTAAGGATAGAGCGTCACCCCTTGGGTTCGTAGAGCAGCGCAGACTACTGTCATACACTTGGTAAACACTCTCGGTGCCGTCGAAAGTCTGAATGGAAGTACCTTGAACTGGTAAGTATCGGATCCGATCTTGAACCTCAGGTATTTCCGGCTGTCTCGATGGATCCCTATGTGGAAGTAGGCATCTTGGAGATCGATGGATGCAAACCAGTCAGTCTTGCGGAGGAGAGGCAAGATCGATTGGAGAGTGACCATCCTGAACTTCTTGGGTAGAATGTAGAAGTTCACTGAACGTAGATCTAAGATTGGTCGGAGTCCTCCATCCTTCTTTGACACCGTGAAATACCTAGAGTAAAGGCCGTCCTGTGTCAGGTGAGGCGGGACCATCTCGATGGCCCCCTTGATTAACAAGGAATCGACCTCCTCCCGCAGCGTTTGGGATGGCTGCGTGGTGCGGATGCCAAGAAAAGGTGGGAGAGAATCGAACTCGATCCTGTATCCATGCCGGATAATGTCCAGAACCCAACGATTGGTGGTAATTTTCTTCCATGATGGTAGGAAGAGGGATAGTCGGGTTCCAAACTGAGGTCGAGCCGGAAAGATCGGAGTAGAGATGACGGTCGTGCCTTGGGTCGCGTCAAACCCGACGTCTTTGGAAGTCGCCTCCTTTACGGGAGCCCCAGTACCGTTGCTGCTGGTACTGACGGCTCGGTGCCCGGGGCTGCTGTGGACGAGAACGACTGTCCTGCCACTGCTGGAGTTGCTAACACTGCTGGTTCGGAGCTATCGGAGGAGGATATGGAGCCCACCTGCGGCGTTTGAATGTCTTAGAGGGTGCTTGTGGAAGGAGGCCCATCTTCCTCGCATTCACCCGGGCTTTCTGAACCGCGTCGAGAGAGTCGTCCGTCTTATCATTAAAGAGGCCGACTCTGTCGAAGGGCAGATTCTCAATTTTGGCCTTAGCTTCCGAGGTCAATGTAGAAGACCTTAGCCAAGCGTGTCGGCGAAGGGCGACTGCACTCACCAGGGATCTCCCATGACAGTCCCCTTGATGCCTGGCGGTATGGATCTGTTGTCTGGAGGTGTTTGTCGCTTCAGCCTGGAAGACTCTGGCCAAGTCTCTCTTCTCATCCGGCAGATAGTCTATCAGCCCTCCCATCTTCTCCCAAAGGAAGAGTTGGTACCTAGCCATTGTAGCTTGGTACCCCGCAACCCGGATCCCCAGGGCGCTCGAGGTATAGACTCTTCATCCGAAGTTGTCTAACCTTTTTCCTTTGGGGTCGGACGGAGTGGAGTGTTGTTTGCCTGACCTGGATTGTGCTGACTCCACTATCATCGAATTCGGGGTTGGATGGGAGAAGAGAAATTTGGTTGTGTCCGGCCTGATTTTGTAAAGAGCGTCAAGGCGCTTTGCCGCAGGAGGGGCTGTGGATGGAGAGCTCCACGATCCTTGCACTGTCTCCAGCATCGTCGGGGTGATTGGGAGCAATGTCGGGCCCGAAGATGATTTCTAAACCGCGTCGAAGAGAGGGTCGACCTGTTTCTTCTCTTCGACAGCCGTCTCCAGACCGAGGGCTTGGGCCATTCGAAGGACCTGGTCCTGGAAGGTGCCCATATCCTCAGAGGGGGATACAGCGGCCTGAGTGGAGACGTTCTGGTCCGGGGATGTAGACGATGGAGACAGTGAGACGATCGAGTCCGAGTCAGTTATGGGAGACCCCGGAGTCGACGACCTGCGGGAGTGGGATACGGCTGCTATCGAAACTGTAGTCAGTTGATCCTCTCTCTCATCAACTTGTGAAGGGAGGGCTAGAGGATGGATCGGAGGGGATATCCTGGGGCTCGGACGTACCCCTTTTTGTCCCGGTGGAGAGCGTCTGGCATCCCTTCTCGGGGAGTGTCTCCTGAGTGGCGACCTCTCTCGGGAACGGTACACCCTGGTCTGGTACCTGTATTCAGACACAGGGGAGCGCCTCCGACGATAGCTGCAATGAGACGCCCGGGAGTATCTCGAGTCCCTCGAGTCCTGAGACCTCTCCCTGTACTGTTGGGGGTCTCGAGGTCTACGAGAATCAGTTGATCTGGAGGATGCCCGGTCCCGGGTAATCAGTACCTCCTTGATCTCGAGTGAACTGGATCGAGTCCGTGGAGTACGAGCCCGTATCTCACGAACCGGGGAGGCGAGAGTTGGAAGAGCAGTGGTCGGAGGTCTCGAGTCCGAAGGTGAATCCGGTATCTCGCCTTCAGATACTGAGAGTCGAACAGCCTCCCTCGATCCCGAGGGGGCTTTTGGTGGAGAGCAAGGTGGAGGATCCCTCGAGCCCGAGGGAACCTGTGCGGGAGGAGATTTAAGCCCAGCTGGGCGTTCAACGGTCACGACGTCCGTCGGATCCGGAGCTATCGTCGATCTCAATCCCGAGAGAGACGAAGCCAATTTTTTTGCCAGTCTCTTCACCTTATCTTTCCACTCCTTGCTCTTCCTTTTCTCCTCTTTCTCTCTACGAGCCTTCTTGGCTTTGCTCTTCGATATCATAGTCGCCATGTAGGCCTCCTGAGCGTCCGCTGAGGAGACCGTGTGCGACGGTGGCGTACTAGGCCTTGCCAAAGGGATAGGCTTTTCCGCGGGCGGTTGTAGAGCCTTTTTGTACAGAATGGCAGTCAACTTGTCCACCCTGTGCTTCCTCGCTTGTTTTGTGAACGCTTGGCAATGATGGCAAGCATCCACATTATGGCCCTCACTGAGGCAGGAGAGGCACAGCGAGTGTCCGTCAGCCGGAGGAAGCTTCGTCCCGCACCTTACGCATTTGCGAAAGGGGGCTTTCGGAGACATAATCGTTGATCCCACGACGAACGGGGGGAGAAAGTTAGCGAAGAAATCCTCGAAAAAGCAGTAACCTAGCTGAATTCTAAGACTAGAATTCCAGAACCTCTCGAAAGAACAGCCGCACGCGATGGCAGTCGAAGAGGAACTGAGGGAGAGGGCGGGAACCCGCGTAAAGGAGACGCAAGGGGGGAGGGGTTCCCGCCCAAAAATTTACCTCAGCTTTAGAATCTTCCCGAAGCGGCCTCCGCGCACGCGCAGAGCCCATATGTGTGATGCACAGAGACCACGAAGAAGAATGGGGGCTTTCTACTTCAGAAGTCACTAATCACTTCTTGAGTCACTAGGTGTTCCGTACATAGCTGCATGTATTGTTTGGGACTCAGTGATCTCTCTGTACCAAATACAAAACGTTTTGAGACAAGCAATGCTGAATCTTCAAACTAGTGTAGTATATTTCTGAAACTGAGCTGTGAACGGAGAAGTTTAAAATTCAGATTTCATCTCTGCTATGAACTCACTATGTGGCCTTAGGCAACCAAGTATCATATAGCCTCAGTCCCCCATCTGCAATATGGGATTAATCAAGATCTAACCTGGGCTATCGACATGATCGCCCCCAAACGTCCTCTCCAGCCTGCTTCTAACCGGGCACCCTGGTTTACAGAAGATCTCAGGGAACTGAAGCGGAAAGGACGACGACTGGAGCGCCGATGGCGAAAAACTCGTCTCTGCACGCATTGCGTCTGCGAATTCACGTCCAGCAGAACTGTTCAGGGTGGTGAGGGGTCTAACGCAGACACCTTCCCCCCTGAACCCGATTGTAGAGCCTACGGTTGCTCGCTGTGATGCCTTTAACAATCATTTCACAGATAAAATCTCTCGGATAAGAGCCGACTTAGACGCCCTCATTGTAGCAGAAGCAGACAATGGAGTGTCCAGCAACTCCGCAAGTAGGATTACACCGGATCAGTTTCAGTTGGTGAGTACCGAGGATGTGGACAAGCTGCTTGGCCGAGTGAAGAGGACTACCTGCCCTCTCGATCCCTGTCCTTCCTGGTTGGTTGTCCAAGGAGGAGATGCAGTTGGACTACAAGTACAGCGTATTGTTAATGCATCTCTCCAGGGAGGGAATTTTCCATCATGTTTGAAAGAAGCGGTGGTGCGGCCGCTTCTGAAAAAGCCCTCCCTGGATCCCTTGGACCTTAACAATTATAGACCAGTGTCCAATCTTCCATTTTTGGGCAAGGTGATCGAGAGGGCGGTTGCCTTCCAACTCCAAGCAGTTTTGGATGACACCGATTTTCTAGACCCATTTCAAACTGGCTTCAGAGCAGGATACGGAGTTGAGACTGCTATGGTCGCCTTAGTAGATGATCTGCGCCTGAGTACCGACAGGGGGAGTGTGTCCCTGTTGGTGCTTCTGGACCTCTCAGCGGCTTTCGATACCATCGACCATGGTATCCTTCTGGAACGCCTGAGGGGACTGGGAATCGGGGGCACTGTGCTTCAGTGGTTCCGGTCCTACCTCTCGGGTAGGTTCCAGATGGTGATGCTTGGGGATAGCAGCTCCTCCAAAAAGGAGCTGCTATGTGGCGTGCCACAAGGAGCTATTCTTTCCCCAATGCTATTTAATATCTACATGAAACCGCTGGGAGAGATCATCCGGAGGCATGGGGCGGGGTGCTATCAGTATGCTGATGACACCCAAATATATTTCTCTATGCCTTCGTCAACATCATCAGCTAAGGATAGTGCGTCTCCTCTGAATAAATGCCTGGAGGCAGTAATGGGCTGGATGAGGGAAAATAAACTGAAATTGAATCCAGACAAGACGGAGGTGCTTGCTGTCAAAGGCCACAACCTGGGTTTGGAGGTATGTCAACCAGTTCTGGATGGGGTTACACTCCCCCTGAAAGACTGTGTTCGCAGCTTAGGGGTGCTCCTGGATCCGTCGCTCCAAATGACATCCCAGATAGATGTGACGGCTAGGAGTGCCTATTATCAGCTTCGGCTGATACGCCAGCTGCGCCCCTTCCTAGAGTTGGAAGACCTAAAGACAGTAGTGCACGCACTGGTAACTTCGAGGCTCGACTTCTGTAATGCGCTGTACATAGGGCTACCTTTATACCTAGTCCGGAAACTTCAATTAGTGCAAAATATGGCAGCCAGACTGGTTGCTGGTACACCTAGGGGTGCCCATATCACACCAGTTTTAAAAGCACTCCACTGGCTGCCAATCAGTTTCCGGGCGAAGTATAAAGTGTTGGTTATTACCTTTAAAGCCCTACATGGTTTGGGTCCAGGCTACCTATGGGATCGCCTTCTCCCATACAATCCACCCCGCACACTTAGGTCCTCTGGGAAGAATCTGCTTCAGTCAGCCAAAACTAGGCTGACAAGCATTACCCAAAGGACCTTCTCTTCTGCTGCTCCCAGATTATGGAATGGCCTGCCGGAGGAGATTCATCAACTTGTCAGTCTTTTGGAATTTAAAAAAGCCGTAAAGACTGAACTCTTCCGGCAGGCCTATCCGGCGGAATTTTAGGATGTTTTAAAGATGTTTTAAAGATGTTTTTAAGATGTTTTAAGATGTTTTTTAGGATGTTTTAAGATGTTTTAATAGTATGTATTGTGTTGTTTTAGTTTATGTATTTTATATTTGCTGTTGTTCCCCGCCTCGATCTAGATGGAGAGGCGGGTAATAAATAAATAAATAAATAAATAAATAAATAAATAATTATTATAATTATTATTATTATTCTGGCCTCCCTTGAAGGATTGTTGCAAGGATTACTGAGGTAATGTATCTGAATTGCTTTGAAGGCTCGAAAGCACAGGGGTGGGCAACTTGTGTCCCTCCCGATGTTTTGGCCTACAACTCCCATCATCCCTCATTATTGGTTATGCTGGCTAGGGCTGATGGGGGCTGTTGGCCAGACCACCTGGAGCACCACAAGTTGCCCACCCATAAATACTAAGTACTCTTAAGGCAGTCATCATCCTACACACACAAGTCCCATTGAGCTTGGTGGTACTCACCCCTGAGTAAGCATGCTTAGGGTTGCACTGTAACATTTTTGGTTGTAAAGAGCTTGTAGAAGCAACTGGCTGGGATAAACAGTGACCAAATGTGGGGTATTTTTCCAAAGGCCCACATCTTCGGATGTTTCACGGCTTCTGTACAGTTTCATCTTACAACATAGATATCGCCGATTACATTCCTGCGTATGCTGGATAAGAGCTAATAAATTATACAGGGGAGTAACTTCTTAGCACCATGTGAGCAAGTACAAAGATAGCTTGGGCTTCAGAATTTAATGATACAGGACAGAGGTGTTGAACTTCTCTTGGGTGGGGGACTGGATGATCCCACCCAGCCCTCTGGGGGCCAAATGACCTCAGGGGCAGGGTAATGATCCTGATATCATTTGGTCCCTGGCTGAAGTGCCAGCTGGAGCTCCTGCAGCTGGCACTTCAGCCAGGGACCCGACTTCACTGGGTGCAGGCTTCCCTCACCCAGGGAAGGCCCACACACAGTGAAGCTGCCCTGGCCAATGTGCTGGGTGGAGCATCCACTTGGCGCTGGCGCCTTAGCTGGGGCAGTTTTGCCTGCCCTGTGCTTTCCCGTATTGGCTCAGTTCCCTTCGCTCCTTGTCTTCAGCGTGCACGTGCTTTCCGGCTGGAGACAATTTAAATGTTCCTACAAAGGATATATTTAAAGTGATATAGTACACTCTACTTATATGGTTTCTCCATCCTCCCAAAGTATTTTAGAGAGATTTGTAGGTTAAGCAATTTGCCCAAAGTCTAGAAAAAGCTAAGAGACTCTATACCATTTTGTGGCATAGAGTTTCTACTGATCCGCCCCACCCACCCTGCCCCGCCCCGCCCCGCCCAGTGCTGTGAAACTAGTGTTTCAGAAGTGGTGCACACACAGTACTAGCTTTGTGGCAACCACAGTTAAAAAGATTAGGGAAGACTGCAGGAACACTTACTCCCCCACCGCAGACTCTTCTCAGTCCTGGAGTAAATATTCCTTGCTCTGCCTTAACCTCAGTTCAGCATTATCTCAGCACCAATGTTACAGTTATCCATGACATTTCTGTTTAGCCGGGGTTCGAATCCAACATTAAACTTGATTAAAGGAGGCCCACATTTTGACTAAAGGGAAACCTTGGGATTGGTTTCCCCATATGCAGGTTCATTACTTGATGACTGCAGCACAACGCAGGCCATCACAATATAAACCAGTGATGGAACTTCCATATCACGTCAGACACAATGCTTTCCAATGGAGTGAGTTCACATACTTAGCTGCCAGTCATTAACAGTAATTGTAGATCAATCAAGTGATGCACATGAATGTGTGAATGAGGCCCTAATCAACCTTAGCTGAAGTTTACATCTGTGCAACGCAATGCTTAAGATGAGGAGGAGGACTTTGCTACAAGGATGGGAAGGGGCTGAAGGGAAGGCATTGTGTGATTCTCTTCTCCACCATCCCAGTTTGCAGGACACGGAATAATGGGCTCAAGTTACAAGAACCTAGATTCCACCTAAGCATCAGGAAAAATTTCCTGACTGTCAGAGCAATAAGGCAATGGAACCAACTACCTAGGGAGGTGGTGGGCTCTCCCAATCTGGAGGCATTCAAGGTGCAGCTGACAGCCATCTGTCAGGGATGCTTTGACCTGGATTCCTGCACTGAGCAGGGGGTTGGACTCGATGGCCTGGTAGGCCCCTTCCAACTCTACTTTTCTATGATTCTATGATTCCATGGCTAGCTCCCAATCAACGATAAAACACTTTAAAGAAAGTCAGTGATTTTTTGAGCTGTGGGTTGCCACGTGCTGAGATGGTCAAGTGAACATCAGTGCCAACCACTGAGCTCAGCATAAACTAGTCTTTTGGCACACCATTATAAAAGAGTAGGTTTTCAAGTATTTCCTTATGGTGTTGTGCAAATGTTGATCTATGCTGAATTCAACATGTGATTGAAGTCAGCATGGACAGGATGAAAACCACTCCTGCCCATTTGAGAAGGTGGAGAGTTAACAATAACCCGAATAGATGCAGTTTAGTGATTTGCTGATTGTCGCCTGGTGCTGCGGTTGATGTAAATTTCAGGCATACCCCCCTCATGATGTCATTTTCAAAGGGTTAGTCTTGGCCATTGTCACACCAGTTTCCAATGCAACTGTATAGAATTTCTCCAAGCAAAATGAGGCCTTAGCTAAACACACATGTACAACCATCTGCTTAATCTGTTGTCAGTTTAGATTTCTAGTTTGTTGGTTTTACTTAAAGGGCCAGGTAACACTTACAGTGGCTTCCACATGAGTGTCTTGGGACTTAGAAGTGTTTGGGAGCTGCTGTCAGGCTTGTAACTGAGTGGTACTCACACAGAGGTGAGAATGGGCCCTTCCATGTGGAGATTATCTGCACAGCCACTGCAATTTGTATGATTCTGGCAGCCAAAAAATGTCTAAGAGCACAATCCTATGCAGGTTTAGACAGAAAAAAGGCCTACAACTGCCAGCATGCCCCAGACAGCATAGCTGTAGGCCTTTGTAGGCCTACAGCACTGTAGTAGTAGGCCTTTTCCCCTCTAAACTTGCATAGGATTGTGCCTTAAGGCATTTGCATTCATGGAGGCCCTGAAGTGCTCATAGTTGTACAATCATAAATGTGAATCATTCCAAAGAAAAGTAGTATACACGTTTGTTTTTAAACATTCATTATATAGTATACCAATCCAAATACAATTTCAGAGCAAAGCCAGATCTCCAAGACTCAGAGTTTGGATTTACCCAAGCTATACTTTTAGACAGGAATGTTTATAGGCAATCTTCAGTCAAATAAAGAGGGCTTGTTTATTCAAAGATGAAGCAATGCTTCACGCCATTCCTATGCTTCCATGTGGGAAACGTATGTGTACAGTGTCACATATCTTGAGCATACACATATCTGTCCAACAGATTGTACTCAGTATTTACATGCATTGGGAAAGGGTGGCCAATTGCAGCTTCCCACCAAATAAAAAAAACACATATGGGCTTATCTGCACAGGCATTTGCTGTATACGTTTCTCTAAATTTTAGATATTTAAAGCAGCTGGTCCCTAGGCTTATTTCATAGATAGATCATAGAGTTGGAAGGAGCCTACAAGGCTATCGAGTCCAACCCCCTGCTCAATGCAGGAAACTAGAGGAGGGGTCTCCCATCCAAGTAATAACCAGGCTTGACCCTGCTTAGCTTTCCACGCTCAGACAAGCTGAGCCAGCATAAGCCACTTTAATACTAGCATAATATAGGCAGTCCCCAGGTTATGAACGAGTTCCATTCTTAAGAATGTATTTAAGTCGAAATTGTAAGTCGGAACAGCATAGTGTTCTATACATTAAAATTGGCATTTATGCAAATTGCGTAAATTACGCAAATTGCATATTATACTACGCTATGTACTCTATGTAAACGATGTAGCACCAGAGAACCCAGAAGTCCGTTCTCAAGTATGGGTTGTCTGTAAGTCGGATGTCATGTTCTTAACTCGGGGATTGCCTGTATAGGGCTAGCAATGCCTAAGTTTTCTAAACCTGAAGAACAGAGATTTGATATTACATATGCTGGTCTAATGTGATTGATTTTCCTCATCCTGTCTTTCCAGAGTAATAATGCTGCCTTGTGTGATTGTATCCCTACTTTATAGGGGAATGAAGCAAAAGAATATAAAGGGGGAATGAAGCAAAAGAATACAAAAACCTTCCTACAAACTGCATTGGATATGGCGGCGATTGCTAAAATACACACCAAGATTGGGGAGTTGGAAGTGTCTGGGAAGATATGACAGAGCTTTTCCAAGCTCAATGTTAAACAGTTTACTTTACAAATTCACAGTGACTGGGAATGTTCGAGTGGAACATTTCAGGCATGATTTCACAACTCAAAATCAAATAACGTTTTTTCAGTGCCAAGACAACATGACATCACATTTGTTTACTGAGGAAAGAAATGTAACGTTAATGGTTTTCTGGGTTTTTTTCTTACTTAAAAATATAAATAAGACACTTGAAGTGGAATTCCTTTCCACCATCTCAGATTCAGCTATAGCAGTGAAGATATCAGTACTACAGCTTTATATTGGTTTAGCTTTCATCCCCTCTTCTCAAGGAACTCCTCAAGCTGAAGGATTGTAATGGGGTCGAGGATTTTTTTTTACAGGGATCTCAAACTGAATTCTCTACACCTTCACCATATTACAGTTCCCAGAATTCTTTACAGCAGGGGTGGGGACCATGTGCCTCTGCCAGATGTTTTTGCACTGCAGCTCCAATCATCCCGCACCATGGACCATGCTGGCATGAGCTGATGGGATTGCAGTTCAAAAACATCTGGAGGGCCACTGCTTTAGGGGAAGACATGGCCATTAAACTGGTATAAAACCAATCAACTAACATAGATACATACTGTACATATCCAGCCTAACAATAAGGTACAACAATAAGGTACCTTATTGTTACCTTAACAATAAGGTAAGTCTCAGGTTCAAGAGAGATTTGAATCATTTGTAAAATGGGTTTATCTTCTGCAGCATAAGTCTCAGGTTCAAGAGAGATTTGAATCATTTGTAAAATGGGCTGGGAACAGATATAAACAATATCCAATAGGAGATGTAGTAATGCCACTGTCATTGTACATCCACAAGTGCCAGCTCCAGGTTTTGGAGGATCCTTGGGCAAGACACCCTCAATTGGCCCACCTCCCCCAGAGAGTCTACCTTCTCACCACCATTGTCACCAGATGCTGTTGCACCTCCTCCTCCTCCTCCTCCTCCTCCTCCTCCTCCTCCTCCTCCTCCTCCTCCTCGCTACCGCTTGCTTGCTTGCTTGACAAGCAAAGAACCAGTGAACAAGTAGGCAGTGGCATCTTCTGCTCCTCCTTCTCACCAGCATTGTTGTCTGGGCCAGAGCAAGAAGCAGGTGAGTAAGCAGGTTGCAGTGATGAAGAGGAGGAGCAACTCCAGGGGACTCTTGTCAGTGGGCCACTACCGGGGTGTGGGCCCTCAGCAGTGAACCGACCATGTCTACTGTTGGGACTTGAGAAAAGATACTAGGAGAGGATATATTGTGGAGTAATATCCTTCCTATCTCACGTTAGTGAGATCAGCAGAGTAGAGTCCCTTTCCAGCTTAAAAGAAGCTTAGATTTGGCTAGTGTTAGCCAGTTAGCATTTGGTAATCCAGGATGCTTTAAGGCAGACTGGATTTCCCTGGTTTTGCCCCCTTTTCTCTCCCTCAGAACAATAATCAGAGGCACAGTCTTGTAAAAGTTAAAAGTAACATTTACTCACTCAGATTATGCAGTTTCATTCAGGCAGGCTTAAAAGATGTTTCTTACAGTTCGTTACAGTACATTTGTAGTTACTTGGGGTCTGAACTTGTGGAGTTCAGACCAGCAACTCTGGTTACATGCTGCTGCTAGATGAACGTGGGGCCAACAACTGGAGGTGCTACATTCACTAAGAGACTGAACAGAAAGAGGAAGAAGCTGAGAGCTACGCCCACTTCCTGTTCAGGCTGTTAATTATTCAATGAGTATCTTCCAGTGAATCCACACTAGAAGATACCAGTGATCTTAACTATTTCACCCAATTACCTGGTGAAACATTAGCCATAGGTTTTCACTGCAATTTTAATTATCCAACATCTACCCTTGAGGATGGCCCTGACATCCACCATCAACCCAATTGCCTTTTAGCTATTCAGCTAAGCACTTTATTCAAGTGACTATTACAACTGATATGATAGCATAGTTGTTTGAAGATGTCATGGAATGGTGGCTCCCCCATCATATATCAGCTGTAGTTTGCTGTCACAGTAGTTCTGCTCATAGTTGTAGGGTTGGCTCCAGAAAGTAGCATTGGGGGATTTCTGCTTAAACCACTGGCATTTGAGCTGTGGGGTTCCACAAGGTTCCAGCTTATCCCTCATGCTGTTTAACATCTATCCATCTGCTGGATGAGGTCATCCAATGGTTTAGAGTGAAGCATCAGTATGCTCATGACACCCAGCTCTATTTCTTTGTAACCTAAACCAAGTGAGACTGGGTAGGAGGTGAATCCTTGTCCGGGCTGGATTAGGTCCAATAAACTGAAGCTGAATTCTGACAAGATGGAGGCACTGTGGGTAGGTGATTCTTAGGTCTAAGATGCTGGTGTTCAACCTGTTCTGGACAGGGTTGCACTTCCTCCGAAGGAACAGGTGCACAGCTTGGGAGTGCCCCTTTAACCAACATTGTCATTTGAGACCCAGGTGACCCTGGTGGCACAGAACACCTTTTACCAGCCTTCAGCAGGTTTGCCAGGTGCCGATATTCCTGGACAGAGAAAGCCTAGCTAGATCGATACATGCTCTGGTAACCTCTGTAATGCCCTTGAAGACAATTTGGAAGCTTCAAATAATTCAGAATTCAGCAGCCAGAGTTTTGACTGGTTTGGTTAGGTGAAGTCATATTATACCAATTTTGAAAGAGATGTTAGGTTTTGCATGGGCAGAACGAGGATTGTCACCTGACATCAGGATTGTCACCTGACATGGAGGATGTCTCTTGAGGTGAAGTATCATAGAATCATAGAAAAGTAGAGTTGGAAGGGGCCTACAAGGCCATCGAGTCCAACCCCCTGCTCAATGCAGGAATCTAGGTCAAAGCATCTCTGACAGATGTCTGTCCAGCTGCACCTTGAATGCCTCCAGAGTGGGAGAGCCCACGACCTCCCTAGGCAGTTGATTCCATTGTCTTATTGCTCTGACAGTCAGGAAATTTTTCCTGATGTTTAGGTGGAATCTAGGTTCCTGTAACTTGAGCCCATTATTCCGTGTCCTGCAAACTGGGATGATCGAGAAGAGATCTTTGCCCTCCTCTGTGTGACATCCCTTCAAATACTGGAAGAGTGCGATCAGTCTCCTCTTCTGAAGGCTAAACATGCCCAGTTCTTTCAGTCTCTCCTCATAGGGCCTTGTTTCCAGTCCCTTTATCATCCTTGTTGCCCTCCTCTGAACCCTCTCCAGTTTGTCTATGTCCTTCTTAAAGTGAGGTGCCCAGAACTGGACGCAGTACTCAAGATGAGGCCTAACCAGTGCCGAATAAAGGGGAATTATCACTTCCCGCGATTTGGAAGCTATACTTCTATTAATACAGCCCAAAATTGCATTTGCCTTCTTTGCAGCCACATCGCATTGCTGGCTCATATTCAGTTTGTGATCTACCACAATTCCAAGATCCTTCTCACTTGTGGTATTGTTGAGCCAAGTGTCCCCCATTCTGTAACTCTGCATTTGGTTTTCTCTCCCTAGGTGCAGCACTTGGCATTTATCCCTATTAAATTTCATTCTGTTGTTTTCGGCCCAGCGCTCCAGCCTATCGAGGTCACTTTGAATTTTGTTTCTGTCTTCCAGAGTATTAGCTGTTCCACCCAACTTTGTGTCATCTGCAAATTTGATAAGCATTCCCTGTACCTCCTGATCCAAGTCATTAATAAAAATGTTGAAGAGCACCGGGCCCAGGACCGAGCCCTGTGGTACCCCGCTCGTTACCTCTCCCCAGTTTGAGAAGGAACCATTGATAAGCACTCTTTGAGTCCAATTCTGTAGCCAATTGTGGATCCACCTGATAGTTGTTCCATCTAGCCCACTCTTAGCTAGCTTACTAATCAGGATATCATGAGGCACTTTGTCGGAAGCTTTGCTGAAGTCTACTGTCACCAGACATAATGTCAAGGTCTATGACTCAGATTCATGAGACAGGTTTGGAGTCAGTAAACATGTTGTGAAGAAGAGGTTATATAACTGGTGAGTAATATCCTATTTATAGGTACAGGGTCTGACTATAAAGCAAGACACTTATTGACACAGTGACCTCTCTCTCTCTTGTTCTGGACTTCTATTTCAAGTCAGTCACTTCACTTCATCTCAGCCTTACCACTGGGGTCTTGGACTTGTATCTGCAATGATGTAGCGAGATGGGAGCATCTCTTCTGTGTAAGAGAAGCCAGCATTGCTTGCCTTAAACCCATGTAATTGGGTCTTACAAATAAACTCTTTAATCTTTATTAACTGCTGTTATCTCCTCCTTCCGTCTGCGTGACTGGGACTGAGGGTCACTGCCTAGGTAAGCTTTTGAACCCGGGTCAGTCCAGCTTGTTGTGACATGTATCACAATCACCAGCTGTGGCACATTGTTTACAAATGAAAGGAACAGAATGGCTGGTAAACAAGTTATGTTTTGTCTCCTACTTCCTGTGTGTTTCTCATGGGAAAAGTAGGTGTGAAAGAAATACGAGCTGGTCATGTGGTTTGTATGGTCTGGTGATGTACTGACTTGTTTTTTCTCTCTGTCTGTAGCCATTTTGGAGAGATGTTGAACTGTTCTCTCTTCTTCACTCTCTTGTCTTCTGACTAGTGCTTGCTGGACTAAATGCAATCATGTAATGTCTGTGCTGAGTGGAGTGAAGCTCAACTTGCTCCACTGGATTAAATGCTTGCTATGCATTGTACTCTGCACATGGAAATGTATACTCTGTAGAATAAGCTTTCTTAAGTAAATAACAGGTAGTAAATAGACCTGTGGAGTTTACAGAGTTATTTCCTTACTACTGGAATCTGCAAACAGGAGGAAGCTGAGCTGGCTGACATCCGATACGTTGGAAAGCTGCGCTGGGAGTGGGAAAGACAGATCTGAACTTCTGTGTGTGGATTTATGGGCGTCTGCACACGGGAATAGGATTTAAAATCTTCCATCTCACTCATGCGAGGCACTCTGCTTTTCCTCGCGCTCCTTCAGGGTTATGGGCCCAGAAATTCGGATTCAGCGGGACCAGTTGGACCAGTGCCAGAACCGAACGGAACCAGTTCGGGACCAGGCTGAGGGTCAACACCGGCAGCAGCAGCGGGACCTGTTTTCCAACAGCTGTGTCAACAACTTCGACTCTGGGAATGCAGTGATTTATGGCAGAGGAGGACATCAAGGCAGAAGAGAAATCTCCTGGGCCTTCGTCCGGTAAAGAAGGGGAAGAGTGGGAGGTGTACGCTGAGAGCTTGCAGGCGCTGTTCAAAGCCGAAAGCTCAGACAGCGAGGCCGAAAGTTCTGAAGGGGACGAGGCAGCAAATCCCCCTGTTCCCGGGATGGCGGCAGCACCAGCTCTAAACCCACAGATAGTGGAAAAGCTATCTGGTTCAAACTATGTATTATGGAGCTTCCAGATGCAGCATTATTTAACTCATGCAGGGCTCTGGAATGTTGTAACACAGGATGCAGTGGCCGTGGGAGACCAAGCTTACAATGAATGGAAGGAATGAGACGAGAAAGCAAAGGCAATTCTGTGCTTATCTGTTGAAAGTTCCCAGGTGCCGTTTATTCAGTTTTTGGAAACGGCAAAACAGATCTGGCAGACCCTACAAGGGATGTACCAGATGCAAACGGCAGGGAGTAGGATCATACTTGCACGTAAGCTGTACAAATTGAGCTTGCAGCCAGGGGGTTCTATGCCAGAACATCTAAGTACTATTCGTGACATGTTTAACAGGCTTAGAGCACAAGGGATGCAAATTGAGCACTTGCATCAAGTTTCTATTCTGTTATCCAGTCTGGACTTTTCATATGATACAATTGTAACATTGATGGAGGGGCAACCAGATCAGAATCTGACCATGGAGTATGTGTCAGGCAAGCTTCTCTCTGAGTGGGAGAAATGGCAAGGGAAGAAAAGCAATGCTGGACGCAAATCAGCAGACAGCGCGGCTGACGCGGGGCACAGCCAAGCTGGGGATTACAATAAGCTGGGAGTTACCCAGGCTACAGCTTTGAAAGTAAGGAAATGTTTTTCTTGTGGATCTACATCGCATCTTTAAAAAGACTGTACTTTTAAGGGCAAGCAGAAGAAGAAAAAACCCCAAACAGGAAGCTACCAGTACACCTGAGGAGGCATTTAAAACGGGCAAAAGTGTAATTGCTAGGGTGGGAGTTTCTGATGGCAGTCTGTGGATTTTGGACTCTGGGGCCAGTCATCACATGGCAAATTCTAGAGACATATTTCAATCTCTGGAAGAATGTGGGAATCAACACGTGGAATTAGCTAATGGAAAGCGAATCCAGGTGACAGCTGCAGGAACAATTGACTTTGCTACTTTGGGTCAGCAAAGGGCACTATTTGTTCAAGAGCTGGATACAAACTTAATTAGTATTTCACAATTAGCTAATGATGGTTATGAAATATGTTTTTCTGACAGCAACTGTGTAATTTCACATGAAGGGGTGATCTGTGCAAAAGGTGATTTGCAGAATTCTCTATATGTTATAAATCCATTTGTAACACATGATGAGAGGGCAAAGTATGCAAATTGCAAACCACATGACAATTGTGTGCATATTTTCCACAAACGTTTTGCGCATGCCAATTACAGGAGCATTGAGAAGATGCAGGGTCTGTGTGAGGGTATGAAAATGAAACCTTGTTCTAAGTATGTGGAATGTGAAGTATGCAGTACAGCAAAGTCACACAGATCTAACATTCAGAAACATAGTGGTAGAGTTAGCACAAGAATATTTGAGCTAGTACACTCTGACGTGGCTGGACCATTTGAAAATAGCTATGGGGGAAATAGGCACTACATGACACTCGTGGATGACTATTCTCGATTTTGTTTTGTTTATCTTCTGCAGCATAAGTCTCAGGTTCAAGAGAGATTTGAATCATTTGTAAAATGGGCTGGGAACAGATATAAACAATATCCAATAGGAGAATTACTCTCAGATGGTGAGGGAGAATACATGAGTACAAAGTTCAAGAAATTCTTGGAAAGTGAGGGTATAGGGCACAAAGTCACTGCCCCATACTCCCCATTTCAAAATGGCGTTGCTGAAAGAAAAAACAGAACACTCCAGGAAATGATGAGGGCTCAATTAGCTGAATCACAGGTGGGAAACCAGTTTCTGGGGGGATGCACTGTCAAATGCCAATTACCTGCTGAACAGGTTACCAAATACCACAATTGGGAAAACTCCATATGAAATGTTTCATGGGAGGAAACCGAAGATAGCACACGTGCGCATTTTTGGGTGTAAATGTTTTGTTCATATACAGGCTCAAAACAGAACAAAGCTATCTCCAAGAAGCTTTGAATGTTTTCTGCTGGGGTATGATGCACAAACAAAAGGGTACAGGTTGTGGTCACCACACCACAACAAGGTAATTCTGAGCAGGGATGTGATTTTTCACGAACATACAAATGAACAGAAACAGCTGGTGGAATTGCCAATGCATGTAATGTCTGAAACACAGCAGGATGCTTCTGGGACAGAACAAGCCACTGGGCAGATATCTGGGGAGCAGGAGGGAGGTGAACAATCTCTTAGGTGTTCAACCCGAGAACGCAAAACACCTGTTAGATATCAGGATGAATTCCAAAGTGGGAAAACTGTTGTACATAAAGCTCTCAAAATAGCTTTAGAACCACAAAGTTTTGAGGCAATTCAAAGCATGGAACCAAAAGTGAAGAATGATTGGTTTGAGGCCATGCAGGATGAAATCAATGCAATGCATGAAAACAACACATGGAGTCTAGTATCTTTGCCTGTGGGGCGCAAAGCCATCACCTGTAAATGGGTGTACAAGATGAAGACAAATCACCAGGGGCAGGTGGAGAGATACAGAGCAAGGCTCGTTGCAAGGGGGTTTGCACAAAAACATGGGGTAGATTTTGATTCCGTGTTTGCACCAACAACAAGGTAAGCAACTGTCAGACTGTTGTTGAAATTGGCAGCACAAAGAAAAATGATGGCATTTCATTTTGATGTAAAAACTGCTTTTCTATATGGTGAATTACAAGAGGAAATCTACATGCAGCAACCAAAAGGTTTTGTAGAAAATCCCAGTCTTGTATGTCGTCTGAACAAGTCTATATGGGTTAAAGCAGGCAGCTCGATGCTGGAACCAGAAACTAGACAGAGTTTTGATTAGTTTGGGATTCAAACAAAGCAAGGCTGATCACTGTCTGTATACAAATCACACAGAACAGGGAAACTGGGTGTATTTGTTGGTCTTTGTTGATGATATATTGCTGGTGACACAATCAGTAAGTCAAAAAGACAAAATTGCACAAGAATTGCAAGCACACTTTGAACTGAAAGATCTAGGTTTGGTACAACACTATCTTGGAATGCAATTATCCCAAGATGAGGAAGGTTCTTTCATGATTGAACAAAGTGGAAAAATTCAGAAATTGCTGGAAATTCATGGGTTGGAGAATTGTAACCCGGTTACCACTCCAATGACTCTTGAATATCAGAAACACACAGATAACACCGAATTTGAAGATATTGGAAAATATCAGAGTGTTATTGGAAGCCTGCTATATTTGGCAAATGTGAGTAGGCCAGACATCAGCAATGCTGTAAACATACTTAGCAGGAAAACGCAAAATCCTTCTATGTATGATTGGTTAGCTGTGAAACGTGTGTTAAGGTATTTAAAAGGTACCATGAATTGCAAACTGAAATTGTCATCACACACAGAGGGAGATTTTTGTGTGTACACTGATGCTGATTGGGGATCTGCTACAGATAGGAAGTCCACAAGTGGGACTGTGCTCATGTATGACCAAAGTTTAATTGAATGGTATACACGAAAACAATCTTGTGTGGCTATATCTAGCGCAGAATCTGAATTCATCAGTTTATCTCAAGCATGTAATGAGATTGAGTGGTTCAAACAATTGTTTGCTGATATGCACATACCAGTAGACAAGGCTGTTACAATTTTTGAGGACAACCAAGCTTGCATAAGCATGGCTCTCCATGAAAAAAGTAGGCCAAGAACCAAACACATTGATGTTCGTTACTCTCATGTAAAGGACTGTGTGCAAAAAGGGTGGGTAACACTCAAGTACTGTGCAACAGGGGATATGGTGGCAGATCTTTTCACAAAACCATTGCCTGTAGTAAGACACAGGAAACTAATGATGGCACTAGGCCTCATTGAGTAAATGTAAACAAGATGTATCACAGCTTGTGGGGGGATGTTGTGACATGTATCACAATCACCAGCTGTGGCACATTGTTTACAAATGAAAGGAACAGAATGGCTGGTAAACAAGTTATGTTTTGTCTCCTACTTCCTGTGTGTTTCTCTTGGGAAAAGTAGGTGTGAAAGAAATACGAGCTGGTCACGTGGTTTGTATGTTCTGGTGACGTACTGACTTGTTTTTTTTCTCTGTCTGTAGCCATTTTGGAGAGATGTTGAACTGTTCTCTCTTCTTCACTCTCTTGTCTTCTGACTAATGCTTGCTGGACTAAATGCAATCATGTAATGTCTGTGCTGAGTGGAGTGAAGCTCAACTTGCTCCACTGGATTAAATGCTTGCTATGCATTGTACTCTGCACATGGAAATGTATACTCTGTAGAATAAGCTTTCTTAAGTAAATAACAGGTAGTAAATAGACCTGTGGAGTTTACAGAGTTATTTCCTTACTACTGGAATCTGCAAACAGGAGGAAGCTGAGCTGGCTGACATCCGATACGTTGGAAAGCTGCGCTGGGAGTGGGAAAGACAGATCTGAATTTCTGTGTGTGGATTTATGGGCGTCTGCACACGGGAATAGGATTTAAAATCTTCCATCTCACTCATGCGAGGCACTCTGCTTTTCCTCACGCTCCTTCACAGCTCTCACAAGAATGACACTGCCTGCCTATTCATTTTTGAGCCCAATGCAAAGTGCTGGTGATTATGCTTAAAGCTTCCAAAAGCTTGGAACCATAATACCTGGAGGAATGCCTCCTCCTGTAGCAACTTACCCATGTGTTAATATAATCAGATGAGGCCCTTCTCCAATTATCATCAGTAGGAGAGGTGCATTATGCACACACAAAGGAGAGGACCTTTTCTGTGGTGGTACCCCAATTTTGGAATGCTCTCCCTAGGGAAAATTGACTGGCACAGACATTATATTCTTTTTTGGCACCAGGTCAAAATATTTTTATTTACCCAGGCATTTATATTGACTCTACTGTTCTCTGCTGATCGTAAATTTATTGTTTACTGCCCTTTGGTTTTTATAGTCATGCTGATTAATTGCTTGATTTAATATTGTAATTGTAATGTTCAACTTTAAAAACATGTTTATACACTACTCTGGAATCCATGTTTGGATGGGCAGTCTAGAAAATTGTAAAATTAATTAATTAGGAAATTCTTATTCTCCATGTAGGCTGAAGTGGCCAGCTTTAAGCAGCTTTTAAGACCAACTACAAGCAATTATTTTGGCCCCATTAATTTTCTTCTCTCCAAATCCCCAAACTTACAACAGTATTCTTAAGAATAGGAAGTTGCACTGCAGTGGAAAAAGTGCTGATGAATACGACCACATTTACTGCCTAGCAGTTATATTTACACAGAGTGTGATGTAATGAATACATAAGGCTCAAAACCAGCTTTGACTCAGAAATGTGTTAGCCCATTTTTGACGGGATTCACATTTTCCACGTAGTGCTTGCAATTACTATGTGACAACCTGACCGTCTCAACCAGAAACATCCACAATGAACAGGGGCTTCCCATTTGAGTCTTTTCTTACAGAACACCGTTTGATTACTAGAATGGTTTTGCAGCAAGACAAGAGCAAAAGGGGATATACTTAAGGAGAATGCCCTCTGAAAACAATGGCAGCTATCTGAAGACCCATAGGGAAACAATGGGAGCTGCTAATATTAATTGACATACCTGGCCTCCACTGAAACCAAGGCAAGCTATAAATACAGTCATGACTTGAATTGAGAGCATAATTCGTTCCGGAAACGTGCTTGTAATCCAAAACACTCTTATATAAAAACGAAATCCCCCCCCAAAAAATTTGTACAGAGATTTTTAATTTAAGCCAGTACTACAGTACTTGTATTACAAGACATCGCTTGTATATCAAGTAAAAAAATATATTAAATAAATATTTAAAAATTTGCTTGTCTTGCAAAATGCTCTCAAATCAAGTTACTTGCAATCCAAGGTATTACTGTAAGCTAAAGCAAGGAGTGGATTCTGAGAAGGAATGGGGCACAGGGATAGAAATGAAATGGGTATATCGGTCTGTTTTATTATTTTAAATGTTTATTATTATGTTTGTTTATTATATCCTTTTATTTTATTATATGATTTTATTATATCCTTTATAACCTTGGGAGGGGGGCAACCTATATTGTGGAAGACTTGAATGACGGCTCCAGGGATTGAAATGATGACCATAAGAACATAAGAGCTGTGCCAAAGGCCCATCTAATCTAGCGTTCTGTTCTCACCCAGGACCGGTGCAAGGCAGTTTGGTGCCCTAGACAAGATCAGATATTTAGTGCCCCCCCTTCCCACTTGAGAGCGCTGTATTTTTTTTCAAGGCGTTTCTGGCGCCCCCTTTAGCCCTGCGCCCTAGGCAGCTGCCTAGTTGGCCTAATGGTAGCACCGGCCCTGTTCCCACCATCGCCAACCAAACGCCTATGGCAGGCAAAGCAGACATCAGACTTGCCAAAGTCTACTTAACCATAGGGGTTTTTACGAGAACCCCAAGATCTACCAATCAGAGCCTCGTGCAAAAGACATACACTTAGAATTAAAGAATGTTCAGCTCCATTACTGGTACTCAATTTGTTTTGGGTACCAGAACCAAATGGAGCTCACAGTCCTCCAACCAACACCAAAATCTGCTCCAGGTTAAGCATTCTTCGTATCAGCAGAATAATATAGGGCAGGGCAGGGCAGGGCAGGGCAAGGGGGTCATTTTGTTGCTCTTAATGTTAGACAACTGTGAATCAGAAATCCTTGCCAATCTGACTGAACATCATCCAGAGATGTACCAGTAGATCCAGATCTACCTTCTGCCCACCCCTGGCCTATGGGAAGCCCACAAGCAGGACATGAGCACAAGTCTGAAACCCTGCCAGTTCTGTTCCCCAGCAACTGGTGTTACATAGGCATACTGCCTCCAGTGCTGAAAGGTAATATATAGCCATCATGGCTAGTAGTTATTGATAGCCTTATCCTCTATGGATTTGTCTAATCCCCCTTTAAATCCCGTCCAAGTTGGGGGCCATCACTACAGTCCCCATCATGTAAACTGCCGCTTAACCTCTTCTCCTTCCACAGCCGGTTCTTGTTTCGCGCGCCCCCCAGCGGCTCCCTCGACAGAAATCCCGCTTGTAGCCCCCCAACCGGCACATCTAAAGAACGCACATTATTCCCTACATGGAGCTGAATCCCTCGCTACGAGCCCGCCCCCAGCCACGGATTCTTTTCTTCTCTCTCTTTTTGTGTAGCCGCTCCCCTTTTCCAGAGAGATGAGGTAATGCGGGGCTCCGATTGGTCCGGGGGGCGGCACCCCAATAGCCCGAGAGGGGCGCGATCAAGGCTATAACTTCCCGCAGCAGCCAGGAGCAGAGCAGCGAGAGGCGCTCCGGGAGAGTCCGAGTCGCGCAGAACAGAATCGAGTCTTTTCTTTTTTTCTCTCTCTTTCCTTCTTAAAAGAAAAAGAAGCCCATACAAACCGCAAACTGCACGAAAGTTCTGCAGAATCCCGCACGCCTTTGCCGAGAAGTCGAAGGGAACGCGAGGACGAAAGAGAGGCTGCAGCAAAACTCGCCGCGCTTCTTAAGAGATCCGCCTCCTCCGCCACCCTTTCCCCTTCTCGGCGTGAGTAGAGAGCGCGCGCAACAGCGGGACATCAGCAGCATGTCGGGGTGGGTGCTGAGTCTTTTTGCGCTGCTCTGCAGCTGGAGCCTGAGTGACTTGCTGGTGGAAGCTTGTACCTGCGTCCCCGTTCACCCCCAGGATGCGTTTTGCAACTCTGACATTGGTAAGTGCGCTCTCCTCTCCTCTCTTCAGTTAGTTCAGCTCTCCCTCTTTCTCCCCCCCTCCCTTTAACTGCAGCATCTGTTGGGCAGCATGCTGGTGCCAAATTTGAAAGAGTCCTGCTCTCCTTTGGAAAACACACACACACAGGTGTGCCTGTGTGTTTACAGTTAAACGTAAAAACGGATTAATGTAAAGCACTGCAGTAAAGTTTAAGCATTGCATTGAAGAGTTCGCTCCCCCCCCCCCCCCCGCTGTTGCCTTCCTTGGTAAGATAGCAAACAACCAAACTTACCAAAAAAAAAAAATGTACGCCAAACCTCAGTTCCAGGGCAGCCCTCTGAATGTCTACTCAGAAGTATGTCCTGCTGAGTTTAATGAGACATACTGCCAGGTAAGTGGAGATAGGATTGCAGAGTAGTCCTTTTCTTCACTCTCACTTCTCAGCTCCTTTCCTTGTGCACTTGTGAATGGCACTTCATATTTTGTTCCGGCAGCATTATGTTTACTGATAGCTAGAAAGTTCTGGGATACGGTATGGGTTATGATGTCACATGAGTGAGTTTCTGGAAAAACTACAGAAAGGGAAGCTAACACAGTTGTAGTACAATCCTCTACATTCCTACTCCAGAAACGTCTCCTCTTGAGTTCAGTGGGACTTACTCCCAAGTATGTATAGGATTGCAGCCTTGACGATTTAACTAATTCTGTACAAGGGCTAGTGAATGATTTATTTCCAGATGTGTTAGCACTTTGTGACTCCACCCTACCTGTTTGCCTATCTATCATGGAAACCAATGAAATGCAGGTGACAGGTTTAAAATATAGTGTGTGTGTGTGTGTGTGTGTGGGGATCTGAATTTCAGTGATGTATATTTATGATTCCCTTCTCCCTCCCTCTCATTTTTGAGGAAATATTGAAAATAAGTATTTTAAAATAAGCCCATAGGTAAAATAGTTCTCAAAGCTTTTCCTCACAGGTGTTGGCTGTATGACTCTTGAATTGTACCCTCATGATCATTACACTGTGCACCTGTTGATTGACTTTGTAAAGTTTTCTGATGTTTTTACATGAATACTTTATTTTAGAAAATAACGTAGCAATAAACACAGGGCACATTCTCCTTCCCTAAGGGCCTGTGCCCACCAGCAATGTGAAAATAGTGTATTTCACAGCAATGAGTTACAGCAATTAGTTTTTTCAGGTTCCATGTTCTGGTATTGCTGGGCAGAAGGTCAGACAGAGGTGTTACAGAGGTTTCCCAACTTCTTCTGCAGTGTGCTTTGAACTGTGAGTGAAGGTTCAAAAATGGTGTGTGTGTATTTTTTAGGTTCAAGCAATCAGAACGAAAGGGTGTACTGCTTGGCTTCGAGAAATAACTATGTAACATATGACAAGGCAGGGAGAAACAACTTTAAATGGTTGTGGATGCTTTGTGACACTTGCCTTCTCAAAGGTGTTTTTAATAAGTGACTCAACTTTTTACAGCAGAGTGGTGGTGCTGGTCTACTCCTATTCTATTTGATTTGGTTGCTACTAACTGAGCACATGTACTCACACTTCGTTGACTGACTAATGATCTATCGCAACAGAACCTGTTTAAGAACTACTTTTAAGAACTTGTTCCTATGGCCAGTTACAAGAGAGTTCTGTGCTTAGCACCCATCTGTCTGTCCTCTTCCTGGCCTGGAATGGATGTCATCTCACTAACTGCTAGTACCTTGTTCTGCATTATCACATTTCCATTACTTGAAGGTGGGGCTGCACCTCAAGGTTTTTGTGGAGTTTGATCTGCTGGTGCAGTTTGATCTATGCAACAAATACACTGATACTCATTACGGTATCTATGTCCAGATAATGATAGGGCACAAGCTGACCACTTTCCATGAGAGTCTTTAGAGAAATAAAAGGCTGAATGAGGCAGATCCCCAATCCCAAAGAGGTGCTCTCCCTAGTGGTCTGAGACCCCCTTTACCTTACATTGCTGATCCATCCACCTCTATGGTTGCTCCCATGTTCATGAGGGTCTGTGAAAGCCTTAAGCTATAAGGGAGCCTGCCCAAGCCGTTCTTTTATCAACGTGTTTAGTATTCCACAGAAGTACTGCCAGGTCCTTTGGGAGGTGAATTGCTTCTGTGGCATGCAAAATATGCTGTTCAAGAAAACATGGGGGTGGAAGCATTTACACAGACCCAGACTAGTGAAGTGAACATGGGGAGGAGCTGCTGTGGGTCAGTGGTAGAGAACACATGCTTTGCATGCGGAAGGTTCCCAGGTTCAATCCCCAGCATCTCCAGGTAGGGCTGGAAAAACTCCTGCCTGAAACTCTGGAGAGCTGCTACAAGTCAGTGTCCACAGTACTGGGCTAGATGGACCAGTCGTCTGACTCCGTATAATGCAGCTTAACTCATTTCCTAAAACGCAGCATCCTATGTTCCTAACTCAGTGTTCTCCAACCTTGGGTCCCCAGATGTTTTTGGCCTACGCTGGCTGGGGCATGCTGGGAGTTGTAGGCCAAAAACATCTGGGGACCCAGGGTTGGAGAACACTGTCCTAACTGATAAGATTTCCATGTAAAGGAGTTTTTTTCACGCCTGAAGTAAAAGACAAAATGAAGCAAGCCCCCACTGCAAGCAGGATCTTTCTCTTTTTAATGACACACACACACACACACACACACACACACACGGAGATTGGAGGCAGGAAGGTGGCTGCTCCTTATGCCTGTATCGACAGCTTCCTATTGCTTCATAGTAAAGCTGGCTCTGGGTGCTGCGATATGTGGAAGTTTTTTATAGACACTTTCATCGTTGATACTGAAAACTCTGCTTTTCCTATATGGCAGAAGTAGATTTTGGTTTCTAAAATTGCCACCCAGTAATTCTCATGGAAAGTCAGATTTTAGCCAAGTCCACTTATTCATGTCTAGTTTAGGTAGTTTATCAGGTGCAGAAAGCCAAGAAAAACTCTGCATGTTAAAGTGCTGGGAGGGGTGCGGTTTTACTTGAGTAATTTTAGACTGGAAAATTCTTTAAATGGTGTCATACCAGAGGATCCATCTGAGTAGTTGGGACAACTCAAACTTAAAGATTTTTTATTTATTTATTGCTGTTGCTGCTTTCTTTCCTTTGCAAGAGGAGGCGTGTCAGTTCAGGGGCCGCTGCCAAAGAGAACTGGCCTTTTCCTGAAAACATGACTGCTTTGGAATCCAATTTGTCTGCCTCTATAAGCAGAAACCTTCCCACATGCCTCCAATTTGCTGTGATGCACGAGCATGTTTGATTCTTGTAGCCATAAATGCTTTGGCTAGTGATTGCCCAGTGTACTAGTTTCAGCACTCAAAAGATGTGGGAGAAAGAGGGGCAGCATGGAGTAGTTCCATCAGGAACTTTGAGGAACAACAATGCAAGGTAATTTAATAAAAATTATGAAAGTAAGCTTTGGAATAGCTCTGCTTCTGGACTTGCACAATCATGGATTGTTTGTGACACTTGCCTTCTCAAAGGTGTTTTGAGATACTTCTGAGTAGACATTCAGAGGGCTGCCCTGGAACTGAGGTTTGGCGTACATTTTTTTTTGTGTGTGTGTAAGTTTGGTTGTTTGCTATCTTACCAAGGAAGGCAACAGCGGGGGGGGGAGCGAACACTTCAATGCAATGCTTAAACTTTACTGCAGTGCTTTACATTAATCCGTTTTTACGTTTAACTGTAAACACACAGGCACACCTGTGTGTGTGTTTTTTCCAAAGGAGAGCAGGACTCTTTCAAATTTGGCACCAAATTAAAGATGTTGTTGTCTCCAGAAAACTACCTCTGTCTCTGATATAGTTTCTCCCTTCAGAGTGAGGCAGGAGTGATCGCTTTGTGACTTGCTTTGCATGGAGAAACTCCCCTATGATGTCAGGGGCGGACCTCCCCCCCCCCCCGCCAGCCCTTCCCCCTGACATCATCTTGCTCCTAAGGAGTGAGCTAGAAAGTAATCCAGCTCCTGGGGGCTAAACAGTTCCCCACCTGGTGTACATGGATAAAAAATTCCAGGCAATTCACAGCCCTTTAGTGTCTACTACAGATTGTGCGCAGATCACTGTGTGTCTCTTCTCTGATTAAGCCCGTGAACATTGGCAGTGCTCAGCAATCTCCAATGCTGGAGCAGATATTTCCCCCTTAATTTGGATTCTTTAATGTGTTTGGGTGTCTGAGTTTAAGAGTAAATCTCTGAGGAACAGAACTCGTTGTCACACATGGCCACTGCCATAGTGCTAAGTGACATTCTGTTGATCTATCCAATAACATCTCTGGGTGAGAACAGGCAATCGAGAGCCAGTGTGGTGTAGTGGTGAGAGTGTTGGACTGGGACTCGGGAGATCTGGGTTCTAGTCCCCACTCGGCTGTGAAGCTCACTGGATGACTTTGGGCCAGTCACTGGCTCTCGGACTAACATACCTCATAGGGTTGTTGTGAGGGTAAAATGGAGAGGAGGAGGGCTATGTGAGCTGCCTTGGGTTCTTTGCAATAATAAAATAATTGCAGAGAAAATGTATACAGCATGTAGCTACTTTCCATAACCTGTTGCCCTCCAGATATGTTGGGTTACAATTCCCAGCATTGTGGTCCAATACATCTGGGGGGCGCCAGGTTGGGGAAGGCTGGCATATAATATATCAAAAGGTGTGTGTGGGTGTGTTAAACTGAATGTGTTAAACAAAGTAAGATAAGCATCCTGCCCAGATACAGTAACTAATTATCCTAATGACCCAGAGGTAACACACAACCTCTAAATTCTTGACTCTTAGTGGGCTGGATCTCTGTGTTAATTCAGTGCCAAATTGTGGACTGATCTACATTTTACTTTGAAATAATAGCTTCAGAACCAGAATTACTTTAGTTGCAAGTGGAACCAAAACTGGAGCTTAATACAACTTTTCAGAACAATTCTCCATCAGAGAACAATATACAAAGCACCAGAAAATAAACAGAATTTCCTATATTAAGATGGGTTTGTTTTGGTGTTAAGTCCATAATTCTGTGAAGCAAAGTGAAGGCTGTGAAGGGCCAAGTTCTTCGTTAAACTACCAGCGCTGCCAGCATCTCTTTAGTAAGCACTGCCATTTTCCTCAAGAGCCCAAAGAGGAAGAATTGGATCCAGTCTTCTAGCTGCTGAAGAGTTAAGTGTTTCCATGGAGATCTGTAGCAGTGTACTAGATCAGTGTTTAGACAGACTAAACGACATGCTGGTTTATAAAACAAATTGTGTCGGGGAGGGGGGCACAGGACTTAGGGCTGAGGGTAACTTTTTATAGCTCTTTAAATTACAGACAAAATGCATGCCTTAAAGGGAGGAGCCAGTAAAGCAAGGGTTGATGCTTGAGGCAAAGCTGCCAGGACAGATCTATTCAAACTGCCCTGGCAGCTCTGCAAGTAAATGAAGTAGCAACATGGCACCCTAGAAAGGATTTGATTTTTATTTTTTATTTTTTAAAAAAAGGAAATGCTAACCTGTTTTCTGGAGGAACGGCACCTTCTAAGAAATTACTCTCTGGAATTTGGCTCATTAGGAAAGAAGTTCATTCACTTCTTTTTTTATTGTATAGTCCTATCCTTGAGTTATACTGGCTGGATGAGGACAGAATAGCTATGTACCAGTGTAGTTAAGTTGTGTCAGTCTATGATAGAGAAGCTATGATTGTATTGGTGGAAGTCAGTTCAAGTCCTACACACCATCATACCTACAGCAGAATGGGGGGGTGGGATGAGTGGTTCTGGGTATATGGTGAGAGAATTGAGGAGTGGTCAGCTTAATCCAGGTCCTTTCCTCCCCCAGGGCTAAATGCCTTTCCCCACCAGCATGAAGTTATGACAGCAATAGAATTGTCATAAGTAAACACACACCCATTGACTCAACCAAGAACTCAAGATTCCTCCTCCCACTGTCCTGCTATGGCTGGTTCAGGCTCAGTCTTGAGGTAGTCTATGATGCAAATTCATCTCAAAGGTCTAAAGGCAGCAGAAGCACAGGCAAACAGTCCAATACAAGCCCAGTCCAAGAAATAGGGCCTTATCAGGAATCCAGGGGTAAGCAATGCAAGAGATCAGTCCAAAGGAACTCAGGAAAACTAGAGTGCAAGATACTGGGACTGGGAGCTGAAATAAAGGTGTTTTCCCAGCAGCCTAGGACTGAGGCTCATAAGCTGGAGTTTCCATAAACTGGACTCAGCTGTGGAACATCAGAGGCTCTGGAAGAACTCCTTGTGAGGAGGACCCTCCTCTCAAGGAGCCCTTTACTCATGAGGCACCTTCCCATGCAAATGGGCACTCCTTCTCACAAGGGTTCTTCTGGCCTGCCTCTTGAGATGCCACTGCTCTCGGGGGCTAGGTGGCCACTCATCCTCTGTCTCAGAGATGGAATTCCCCTCCTCTTGCAGGGATGGACTTGTGGCCCTCTTCCTCCAAGGGGCCAGGCTCCTCCTGGTCTTCTGGCATGTGCTGCTCCTTGATGATGTTTGTCTCTCGGATCTCTAGCTCCTCCTCTGAAGAGGATTCCTCCAGTGGGGCCATGACACTCACTCCACCAACAAAGTCACAACAGAGTACATTTATGGCAGCTTTGAGCTCAAGCATAGCAGCCGCCATCTTAGGATGGACCATAGGATTGCTCTGTTCATTGGTCAAGTTGACCTAAAGCAGGGGTGGGCAACTTGTGGCCTACAACTCCCATCAGCCATAGCCAGAAGTGAGGGTTGATGGCAGTTGTAGGCCAAAACATCTGGAGTGCCACAAGTTGCCCACCCCTGCCCTAAAGGAAGTTGTTAAGGTAGGGCTGAGTTCCTTCTTTGCCCAATATGCCTTCTTTAAGTTCAGTTACCCTTTATTCTGGTGTTCAGTTACCACTATCCAATCCCAGCCAGCCTGTGATGGGGTGCTTCCAGATGAAGGACTCCTAGTGTGACCAATCAGAAGGCATTGTGCAGCAATTCCATTTTTTCCCCTTAACGGATTATTTGCAGTAAGGAAAAAGATAGAAGTAGTGGTGGGTAAACACGGGAAGGTGACAAGTTGAGGATGATGACTCCTGGACCCCTCGTAATACTCTGAGCATGAGACAAGGTGGTGATGGCTCTACAAAAGCCTCCTCTGGAAGCACCTACAGTTAAGAGTAGTGTCTCCTACGCTGCAACTCCTCCTTCCCCCTTTAGCTGGGCTTTTTCACTGGATCCTTGTGGCTTATCTTGTGTCACATACATGTTGTTGTGCTTTGCTATAGAACTGCGAACTACCTATACTACAAAACCCTCCCAACATTTCACAGCTTAAAATTGGAACACGCTGCTAAGGGCTTATTCTGCCTTTACGCTGAATTCATTTACTCTGCAATCACTTGTCGTCCACTGATTTAAACCCAAGAGGGTGTTTGTTCTTGTTGCTAAAGATATACAGTACTAGAAATACATAAGGGTCCTTTAATAGGTTATATGCAGCTCAACAGGCGCATACTACATGGGGCTTTGATATCCATGCACACGCATAGACACTATAGATGGTGCACCCACTTTCCACTATGAGATTTAACTTCTAGAGACCCTGGGAAGAGAGCTATGAACCCTAAGAAATAGCAGTTGCTGCTTCTGCCCCACAAAGGACACAGATTTTTTCTCTCTCAGTTTGTTTTCATATGTGGGATAATGGACACGCATGCTTTGTCTCCCCTGACAAAAGTTGTGATAATTCTAGCACTTTTTGCTGTGCTTGTTACCTTTTTGCATGAGGAGCAAGAACTCTTCAGATTTCTGAATGTGCCATATCTGCAGGTTTGGGGAGATCCTTCCCTTGTTCTCTTTCTGCTAAAATACTAATCTCACTTCATTATTTCACCTGCTACCAACTCCCCAATTATCCTTAGATAGAAAAATGTCCTTTAGCTATACCCTTACCCCAGCCTTTCTGACTAACACTCGGATAACCAGTTTTAATAAAGTCCTGAACATATGTCTCGTATTATGCAAGGAATTCTCTGATGTAATGGGTGGATACCATTATCTTCTGTTCATTTAAAGAGTTTGGTTGTCTAAAATCTTCACTTTTATTCCTCTTGACATACCCTTATCCCATCTGGGTGAGTCTGTTATATAAAGCAGACCCCCCCCCCATATTGCTTGCTAGCATTGCAACTGAGTTCACTGCCTATGCTGGCCATAACATGTTTAGCAGTATCTCTACACCCCGAGTAATACGCTTGCAATAATATTGCTGCTCTGAAGAAGAATCCAGTTCATCTGGAGTCCTTTGCCTCCAGAAGGCAAGTTAAGTGGTGACATTCCCATGAAGTCTTCAGGAATTAATTAATCATCAATTTTGGTTTACATCAACAGGTGGTGCTTAAACATGTTACCTACGAGAGAGGCTTCCAGCCAGGCTTCTACTCAGTG
The DNA here is from genome assembly GCA_021292165.1 of Shinisaurus crocodilurus. NCBI lineage: Eukaryota > Metazoa > Chordata > Lepidosauria > Squamata > Shinisauridae > Shinisaurus > Shinisaurus crocodilurus. The sequence continues at coordinate 260,460,278 of CM037879.1, read as the reverse complement.
TCAAAGGATGCAGGGACGGAGAGGAGATAGTTTAGTGGCTAAGGGAAGTGGAGTGACAGTTACGGAGGCTGGCTTGAGGACTTGAGCGCACTTGGTGCCTTGTGGAATTTGGCCTGTAATTTGTTACTAGTCCATATGTTTTCTTCCAAAAGTGTAATGGAAAACTGTGTATTGCAGTATTACATAATGCAATTCTGAAGGGTTCTGCTAGTATTTAATTACCACTGCACATGCTTTCTCCAGATCTCTTGCAGAAAATAAACTCCCCCAAACCTCTGCATGAGCACAGAGACGGATGTTCTAGCCTTGACTCACAGAACTCTTGGTTCTTCTGATTAAGCAAGATTTCTCCTCCGTTCCCTTTTCTATATTCTCCCACCTGCTCCCCAGTTGGCACTGGCTTCTGTAATATTAAATAAGATTGTAACTATGTTAAGTGTGTGTGTGAGAGTAATTGAGTGAATATGAATATGTATGCATGTGTTGCTAGCAGAAAAGCATCTTTTCTCTGCATTTTTCACATCTAAAAGCCAGAATATGGGTATGGTCTAAGCACTCCAGCAAATAATAATAATAATAATAATAATAATAATAATAATAATAATATATTATTATTATTATTATTATTATTATTATTATTATTCAGCCTTGTAGAGACCTGGAAAAAAAATACTCTGGATTCCATTATTTTTTGCAGAATACAGTAATACCTTGGATTTCAAGTAACTTGGTCTGAGAGCGTTTTGCAAGACAAGCAAATTTTTTTTAAAAATTTTGACTTGATAAACAAGCAAGGTCTTGCAAGACAAGGTAGGGATGTAACCGCTCACCTCGAGTGGGCGTAGCGGGCCAAAATCGGCCCGCTCATGCCCGCCAGAGACTCGCTTTGATATAAGAGTGTTTTGGATTACAAGCACGGTTCCGGAACGAATTATGCTTGCAATCCAAGGTATTACTATACTCACCTTGGTATCAACCCTGTTTCTTTTAGCTATGGAGTTGGCCTTTCTGCTCTTAAAGATTTCATTTTTAACCACACTTAGCATTCACACACATTACTGCAATCTTTACAAGAGTCCTGCAAGGAGGATCAGGCTGAGAGAGAATGATTTGCTTAAGACCACCTAGTGAGTTCATTACAGAGGTCAGATTTGAACCAAAGATGTCCTGGCTCAGAAACCATGGGATGGGAAACCTGAACTCAACCATGACTCTGCATAGAAGCAAGGGACAAAGGTAGGTTTATGTCAAATATAGGTATTTTTGGACATTAGAAAATCCACCTCTGTGAACTCCCTCTTTGCAACACATGGAGATTCTACAGGCTGACTGTGAATGTGGAAGCAGTTGTTTCTTGATTTAAAAAAAGAACAGCTGCTTGACTGGCCCTATGCCTAGGCAGTTGCACTGTAGAGATGTGCAAATCGGCAACAGGAGTGGAATTAAAATAAAATACAGAGCAAAGACCCAAAGCCAATCCCTCCAAAACACCTGGGGAATAGAAACATGGGGAGTTGCCTTATACTGAGGCAGACCCGTGGCCTATCTAAGCCAGTATTGCCTACTTTGACTGGCAGCAATGGCTTTCCAGGGTTTCAGGCAGAGGTCTTCCCAGCTACCCAAGTTCCCTTAACTGGGGATACCAGGGACTGGAACTGGGATCTCCTGCATGCAAAACATGCTCTGCCACTGAGATATGATCATTTCATAGAATCATAGAAAAGTAGAGTTGGAAGGGACCTATAAGGCCATCGAGTCCAACTCCCTGCGCAACACAGGAATCCAAGTCAAAGCATCCCTGACAGATGGCTGTCCAGCTGCACCTTGAATACCTCCAGAGTGGGAGAGCCCACCACCTCCCTAGGTAGTTGGTTCCATTGTCTTATTGCTCTAACAGTCAGGAAATTTTTCCTGATGTTTAGGTGGAATCTAGGTTCCTGTAACTTGAAGCTCATTATTCCGTGTCCTGCAATCTGGGATGATCCAGAAGAGATCCTGGCCCTCCTTTTTGTGACAACCCTTCAAGTACTGGAAGAGTGCGATCATATCTCCCCTCAGTCTCCTCTTGTGAAGGCTAAACATGCCCAGTTCTTTCAGTCTCTCCTCATAGGGCCTTTTTTCCAGTCCCTTTATCATCTTTGTTGCCCTCCTCTGAACGCTCTCCAGTTTGTCTACATCCTTCTTAAAATGTGGTGCCCAGAACTGGACGCAATACTCAAGATGAGGCCTAACCAGTGCTGAGTAAAAGGGAATTACAGTAATACCTTGGATTTCAAGTAACTTGTTCTGAGAACATTTTGCAAGACAAGCAAAATTTTTTAAAAATTTTGACTTGATAAACGAGCAAGGTCTTGCAAGACAAGTAGTCGTAGGGATGTAACCGCTTGCCTCAAGTGGGCATAGCAGGCCGAAATCGGCCCTGCTCATGCCCACCAGAGACTCGCTTTGATATAAGAGTGTTTTGGATTACAAGCACGTTTCCGGAACAAATTATGCTCTCAATCCAAGATATTACTGTACCACTTCATGCGATTTGGAAGCTATACTTCTATTAATGCAGCCCAAAATAACATTTGCCTTCTTTGCAGCCACATCGCATTGCTGGCTCATATTTAGTTTGTGATCTACAACAATTCCAAGATCCTTCTCACTTGTAGTATTGTTGAGCCAAGTGTCCCCCATTCTGTAACTGTGTATTTGGTTTCCTTTCCCTAGGTGCAGCACTTGGCATTTATCCCTATTAAATTTCATTCTGTTGTTTTCGGCCCAGCACTCCAGCCTGTTGAGATCACTTTGAATTTTGTTTCTGTCTTCCAGAGTATTAGCTGTTCCACCCAACTTTGTGTCATCTGCAAATTTGATAAGCATTCCCTGCACCTCCTCATCCAAGTCGTTAATAAAAATGTTGAATAGCACTGGGCCCAGGACCGAGCCCTGCGTTACCCCGCTCGTTACCTTCTCCCCAATTTGAGAAGGTACCATTGAGAAGCACTCTTTGAGTTTGATTCTGTAGCACTCTTTGAGTTCGATTTCACAAAACTAAACAAAGTTCAGGTGTTTTCCAAAAGCCAAAATGGAGAAACAGATACCTAATTCAAGGCAGTGACTGGGTTCAGACAACACGATAATCCACACCCAAGGCTGAGTATGGGGTGAACCGTGGGTTGTTGCTGAAACATGGGTTATTGTGTTGTCTGAACCCAGCCAAGATAACAAACCATGGTGAACAACCCACAGTTCATAACCCGACAACAAGCCATGGGTTCTCTTCATCGGGTTCAGACAACATAGTAACCCACATTTCAGCAACAACCCATGGTTCAACAACATCTCATACTCAACCCTTGTGTGTGTGTGTTATTGTGTTGTCTGAACCCAGTTAGTGTGTTCAAGGCACTGAGGCTGCTGTAGCAAAGTCCTGATCACCTGCCTCACTAAGACCTCCCTCAGTGGGAGACTTGCATTGCATTTTAATGGGTTCATAATAGTTTCAATTAAAACTAACATTCCATTTGAAATAAGACACAGCACACACAATTTAGCCCCAGTCTGTTTGAAGTTTGCACCTTAAGCTAAGCATATGGGATTTCCTTGTCTGCAGAAAACTTCAAAAGGTAAACCAAAAATTTGAGGGCATCTATTTTATGCTGTGATTCCACAGAGTATCCCGAACAGGCAGTCAAAGATTTAAGGAGCGGGATGGACAATTCATACATGCTGCTTCCAACCGAAGTCAGTAACTGGAGGCCCTGGCCAATCCAAAAGCAAGTGGTGTGTGTGTGTGGAGGGAATGATGCCTCTACCGGTGGGACTTGCTGGCAGCCCACATTGGGAAAAGTTCTGGTCCATCACCATCTATCCCTGGTAAACTGATAACTAGGGAGGCCTGAATATTTTATTCTTTCTTGGAAATGTGAATACCTGGGGGGGGGGGGAACCCAAATGTGAAAAAACATCCCCCCAATCCCCCCCTCAAAGGTCCCTGAAAAAAACAGGGGAAATGGTTTTTATTAAAATTATTTTTTTCTCCAGGCCTTCACATCTTTATTTTTACTGGAAGCCTGCACTGCAGCTAAAAAGAACTGCCTGGTTAGTTCAAATCTGTATGCATACTTCAGCACCTCACATCAATCCACTACCCCTTGGCTGTTTCTGCCTCTTTAGGATTGCCAAGTCACAATGCTGGGGTGATTACTGAAGTCACACATGGCAGTGATCTTCCTTCTTATGTAATTCTTAGAGACACAAGAGCTCCTTTGTAGTTTAGACCTGGTAGCCCTATGCCCCTAGGTTCCCTATCCCACAACCCTCTAGTTTTTCACTCAAATCTTCTCTTCCTCCTGCCATTCCCTTAGATTGTTGTATCCACGAAATTATTCTGTATATATCGATGGGGCTATATGGGCCTCCCTGGAAGGGAGGGTGGGCATTCAAGAGTGTCAGTGCCACCACTGAAAAGTCCTTGTGTTTCTCACGCCCAACTACCAAACCTATGCCTATGTACACCAGTTGCCAGGGAACATGGGTGGATGGGAGCTGTTGCACTCATATCCTGCTTGTGGGATCCCGTGGGCAGCTGGCTGGCCACTTTGTGAACAGAATGCTGGACTAGATGGACCCTTGGTCTGATCCAGTATGGCTCCCCTTATGTTCTTAAACCTCCATCAGTGGGAAGACTCAAAGCAGCAGCATGGAGATTGAATGAAGTAAATAGGATGACACATAAAGAGGCATATCCTCTTTAGAACAGTTCAGATGATTTCAGCCTTCATGTAAGCTGGTGCAGTAATATGCACAAGTAATAATTCACCTGGTAAATCTGTCCTGAGAACTGGAAGTGCGTGCTTGCTTGCTTGCTTACTATAGGGAAGACAGATGTAATAAAAAAGGAGTAAAATCTTAGATACGTTTTATGGATGCGATCAACAGGTTTGGAATTGGGGATTCCACTGAAGTCATGTCCTGTGTTTATTTTCATAAGAGAAATTCTGTAAAGAGGAAGTTTAAAAGCAACAACTGAAAACTAGCTAAACCTATTTTCTAATGTGTCATTTCTCCCTTGAAGTACCAAGGTTCAGTAAATTAAATGACACTGACGAAAAACATCACAGTATTTTTTCACAGCCCTGATTACTTTTCTGTACTCAACATTCCTGCTGTTGGCTGGGTAAGATTCCAGTCTCTTGAGTACTATAACAGCAAAATGAATGTTGACAAAGAATAGTCCAAATTCCTGATGCTGTTTACCCAAGTCCTCTCTAGAGGGAAACAGTACTTGGAGACCAAGACACAATAAACAGCATAGAGAAGGTTGCAATTAAAAACTTTGCAAAGGTCTGCATTCATAAATGGTGAAGAACAATCAACTTGTTCTTGTTCTTCTAGAAACATGTGAAGTGGGAGATACCAGTGCTGGATTGAATGTCCCTCTGCCATTTCATGGGACTGATGTAGTTACGACACCCTCCTCTCAAGTACAATGCACCTGCCACATAACCAGTGCTAATCTTATCCTATGGACTAGCAGGAATGTCAGGCTATATCCGCTGGCCAGCCCTTGCGTCAGAGGACGAGCAGGGTATAAGTAAAATAAATTTTACAAAATTAATATTGAGATCCCCTAATTAAAATTTGCCCTCACTGATTAAAATTTGCTCCTATCAATTAATTAATTAAACCAGTTGACCATTTTATTGCAAGATTAAAGCTTGCATCCCTACTTTTAACCTATGCTCCCATAAATAAAGCCTTACCTATTTCTAATGAATTACCCCAGGCCAGAGTTTAGACATAGGTCCATTTGCTGGCCGTTTTGCTAGTATTAATTCTCGTGACCTGTCTCACTGGCTTGTTAGTCTTCCTGCAGCTTATCTGCCTCATAAAACCATAAGGTGCTGTTTGTTCCCTAGGATATGTAGTAAGTCTCAACCTGGAACATGGATTAGCACTGAGGCCCAGTAGTACTATGTGTGTAGTATTGTGTGTGCCTTTCTAACACCGGACCTGAGCTCTAGCTGGGACTTTCTTTCATTTTCATGAGCACTAATCTCACTCAAGTAATCCTTTTTAAGAAATGGAATAAAAAGAAAGAATTCCTTAATGCCTGTTCCCCAGCAAGATCCAGCGGAAAAAGCACATTTGGCTGAAAGTGGTACAGGCCTAATTGTGGGGAAACTAGGCTGTGAAGAATTAGCATGCTGTACTCATGAAAGGAAAGCAGTCAAGATGTATCGGCGCCTGCAAAAGGCAAAACTACCCGCACACCGTGTCACTGGGTATTGGCGCTGATTAAAAATGCAGGTCCCAGATTTTCCTTGACTATCACTCAGTACTCGTGGAATGCTGTGGAGGCATCGCATTATAGATTTTAGTTCTGCATTGAGGCCTGAATCTCATTGATTTAGAACAGGGCTCTCCAACCTTGGGTCCCCAGATGTTGCTGGACTACAGCTCCCAGAATCCCTTGCCATTAGCTATGCTGGCTGGGTATGCTGGGAGCTGTAGGCCAGCAACATCTGGGGACCCAAGGTTGGAGAGCCCTGATTTAGAGGACGCAAAAGGCACAGAAAGAGAACTCCATTGGGTATAATTCCCAGCTCTTCTTAGGGTAGGGTGGCTATGTGTCCTACTTTGCAGATGATAGTCTTCTGTTTGAAAGGCTGTCTGGTTTAAAGATAAAGAACCATGAGAATGAAAGCAGGGGCCTTGAAGTTGCTCATCAACAGCTAGCAGACTGACACAAGTCACCGGGTCATAATCTTCCCCACTATAAGGAGAGGCACTGTGGTTCTCTTTAAATTATAGTAATGATTCTAAATTTGCATCGATATATATAAATTGGCCCATGCACATTTTATGCAAATGTGTGTTCTCTTTTCTCTCCTTTGGTGACACATTTCCTTTTCCTCTTTTTTGGCTATGTGTAAGTGGCCATCCTATCCTAGGGTATATAGTAACCAACATTTGTGAGATGAAAGGTACCTTCCCCCCCCCTTTTTTAAAATACTTTTATATCTCACCCTTTCTCCAAGGAGTTGAGGAGAGCAAACATAGTTCTTGTCGACCCTCTATTTTTTCCTTTAGGTTGGGCTGAGAGATATTGACTGGCCCAAGGGCATCCAGTGAGCTTTATGGCTGAGTGGAGAATTGAACTCAGGTCTGCCCAATCTTAATTATACCACACTGGCCTTTTTTTTTTTTTAATACGATGTGAGACATTAGATCAACCTCCCCCAACCTGGTGCCCTCCAGATGCTTTGGACTACAATTTCCAACATCCCTGACCATTAGCCATGCTGGCCTGGGCTGATGGGAGTTGAAGTCCAAAACATCTGGAGGGCACCAGGCTGGGGAAGGCTGCAATAGCTCATCATAGTGACAAAACTAAAAAGACTAAATTTTCCACTGGGTCACCTATGCCTTGTGAGATGGTTGAGTAAGTGAACAATCCCTCTCCAGTTAAATGTGTCTCAGTGGTACAGAGGTGTGTTAGAATTCTAAATGAAATCAATTCACAGATCACACCAAAATGGCTGTTAAGAAGTGGCAACAGGCAGGTGAAATTTAATTTTTCCATCCTGTGTATCAAGTCACATGCGAAGGAGAGCTACATTTGGTTTTTCCCATGCTCCAGGAAACTGAAATAGATTGGGCCTTGGTGACAACACTGCTGGAGATCCTTCTGTTCTTGTTGGTAACTCCTGAACTAAATCGTACAGGAGTATAAATGCACAAAATGGGCACCTAGGGGACAAGCAAGAACTTTATTTCTGTTTCTCCACAGTGAAATTCATGGAATCAGCAGAATTTTAGAACCTTAGTTCTTGAAGTGAACAAACAGAAATCCTAGGGGACAAGCAAGAACTTTATTTCTGTTTCTCCACAGTGAAATTCATGGAATCAGCAGAATTTTAGAACCTTAGTTCTCGAAGTGAACAAACAGAAATCCTAGCTGCTTTGTACTCACATGCCACAGTTATGTGATTATTGAAATACTGGTGCAAACTGACCCTCAAGATCATTTTTTGTCACTAGTACCATGCAAGTTGAATGTATGTTCATTTTCTTTGCAGTAACAGTGTCTGCAAGAATAGTGTATAATATTTTTAACTGAACTCTCTGATCCGCTTACAGGTTTGTAATCTTGCAGCGTTCAATATGTCGGTGTACTGTACTGCTAGAGACAGGAAATAGGAAATTGGAAGCGGGGCTTGGAAAGTAGATGATGGGGTCAAACGACAAGACCAGATCTGAAATCTGTTCCCTGAGGACGATTCGGAATTTAAGAGACATGCCCTTAAGAGCAGTTGGCATAACCCAGATGTAAACACGTCCTATATTCTCACAGTTGCTGAGGTAAAGGAACGAGAGTCAGCTTTCTTAGGATTAAAAGTCTTGTTTTGGTGTTTAAGTAGTTAAATTTCAGGAAGGAGAAGTAGATTTGCTGGTGGCCGGACAGAGGAAAACCACCAGATGTAGAAAAATAAATAGTATTACCTGACTTTGCAAGAGGGGAAGTGACAAGTATAAAAAGGTAACAGATATTTGAGTTGGAGAGCCAAGCGGATATCTGGGTTAAACCAACCATTCCCCGTGACATTGCTACATCCCCTGTCAGGGATAAAGCATTCCAGGCCTGGCCTTGTGGTTTGGCCCCTTAATAGACTTTCCAAGCCCCTTCTCCCAATTTCCTATTTCCTGCCTTCCTCTTATAACTGTGCTATAAATACCTTCTTTTGCTTTCTTTACGACTTGAAATATGTTCTTGGTAGATTAAGCTGCAATCCCATATACCAGGGGTGGGGAATGCGTGGCCCTCCAGATGTTGGACTGCAACTCCCATCATTCCTAGCCAGCATAGCCAATGGTGAGGGATGATGGTAGATGCAGTCCAACAACATCTGGAGATCCACATGTTCCCCACTCTTGCCGTATACACTTACCTGGGAGTAAGCCCTATTGAACACAATGCAACATACTTCCAAATAAACAAATGTAGGATTGGGCTCCATGATTTTAAACCTATGCACACTTACTTGGGATTAAGTCCTACTAAATACAGTGAGCCTAAGTTCTCAATAAAACTGCATAGGATTTTTCTGCATAGAATACAAATCTGAGAGCCTTTAGTCTATAGGCTAGTTTTCAAGTACCCTCACCAGCAATTGCTCTAGCAAAGTCATTCCTAAATATCTAAGTAATGCAACTCCTTTTGCAAATAATTTAGTATAATAGATACTCCCATTCACCAAACCCAAATATGCATGTGAGCCAGCCAACCTCCACATGTGGAAAAATATTTCAGATTCCCAGGCACTATCAACAAAATGTTTGGCAAACTGGGATTTTTCCAGCCTTAAATTACGGTATTTACAAATGCAACTAGATAATGGCTTATTCACAATGTTTTTAGCATCCAAAGAGAAAATATACTAACTAGCAGGGAGTTACAAATAGGCCTAGTGCTCCAAGATCTCTATTTAATCTATAATCCTTTGTGTTAGGGTTCTGAATTTTTATTCCCATTTATTCTGCTTTTCTAAAGTTGTAGGTTTCCCTTTAGAGTAAAGACTGAGAGATCAACAAGGAATATTAACCTACAAGAAAGAAGCTGTTTTTGTTCTTGCCTATATTGAATAAGTGTATAAAAAGCAGAATACAGGATTTGTTGGAAACTAAACTATGTTTCTCAGAGGACAAAATTGCTGATTTACTTTCAATGGCATTTTCTGAAGCTTAGCAGAATACACAGCGAGAAAAGCATGTCAACACTTTAGGGATCCCTATGCAACATCAAAAACCAGCATGCACACACACAATCTGTCTATTTCCACAAATGCATTTCAGGAGCATGCGTGTTCCCTAAATCATTGCATTCATCTCATTTTGCAAAACAATCTTAACACTTTGTTATACTCCATAAACCAGGGGTCCTCAAACTTTTTAAACATTCATTGTCCCTCAGACTGTTGGGGGCCCGGACTATAGTTTGAAAAAAATATGAACGAATGGATCAAGTTTTAAAAAAAGGACCCAGGTCCTTTTTTTTTTTACTTGATAGGGGTGATTTTTTTTTTCTTAAATGGAAAGTTAATATAAATTAATTATAATGTTAATAAGTGATTAAATGGAGGATGGAATGTTATTTTGATGGCAAAAGTGGGTATAAATTAATGATTATGTTAATAAGTGATTAAATGGAGGATGGAATTTTATTTCAGTGGCAAAAGTTGGTTTAAAAAATAAGAATGTACTACCTTTTTTGCTGTCTAAAATTGAAATACATTATAAAAGGCTACATACAAATTATAAGAGTGTTTTGCTTTTGTCTGGCTGCTCTCTGTGTGTGAGTGCTTTGTGTGGGGTAAACTGAAATATATTATAAAAGGCTACAGTCACTGACTCTCAGCCTAACCTACCTCACAGGGTTGTTCTGAGGATAAAGTGGAGAAAAGGAGGATTATGTAAGCCGCCTTGGGTTCCTTGAAGGAAAAAAGGCGGGGTATAAATATAATAAATAAATAAATAAATAAATACAAATTATAAGAGTGTTTTGCTTTTGTCTGGCTGCTCTCTGTGTGTGAGTGCTTTGTGTGGGGTAAACTGCGGGTGTTTGTGGGCTGAGTGTGTTCGGGGAGCAGTGTTCGGGGGGGGACACACCTGAACTTCCCAAGATCTCTTTTCAGATCCTGTCCCCCACTCACCAGTGAAGGACGCGGCTCCGCCAGTCAGCTGTGTGACGGCCGCCTGCTTCCCGCTGAGAGTGACTCCGCCATGTTTGGTGGCCACTCGCTTCACCCGTTTTCGCCTCCCAGCTCCGCGGGGGGAGGCTGCCGCTTCGTGCCTGCCTCCCCGGGCCTGCCTTTTTTCTCCTGGGGTTGTGCTGGGCTGGAGCGGCTGCCGCTTCTTGAGTGGCGCTGCGGCGCGTGCCTGCTGTCGCCATTCTGCCTGCTGTTGCGGCGGCGATCGGCAGTTTGGGCCATGGGCCAATAGGGTGGCCGCTTGTTGAGCAGCCCGGCAGTCCCACAGCTCTGCTGTTCAGCGGCTGCTCTGCCTCCAGTCCTGCGCTCCAGCCTTTAGAGAGGAGCCTTGCTTCTGGGAGCCGGTTATGGCTCCCCTGCTCGGCTCTGCGCCTCCATCTTCAGCCCGGGGTGAGTGCGGGGGAGCCCACGTGGCCGCTCGTGCCGGGCAGCGCGGTCCCACTGCTCAGCTGTGCGGCGGCAGCGACAGCCTCCCCTCCAGCCTTTTGCAGCTGGCTTGAGCGGAGAGGGGTTTTGCCCTTTTCACGCGAGCAGCCGCCGGGCCAGATAGAAAGACAAGGCGGGCCGGATGTGTCCCGTGGGCTGTAGTTTGAAGACCCCTGCCATAAACGCTTGGTGACAGAGTCCCTCTTGGACCATTCAGATGTCTCATCCAGGCCCTTCTATGGACCATTTCAGGCATGGTATTTATAGCAATAGCAGACAGCACCTGCATGTATGTCTGGACAGGAATGGTGCAGTAGTCAGAAAAACACTTACATAGCTAGGTTCCTTCCCCTAATGTATTCCTGAAGTGCCTATTTCCTTTTGCAGACGATAGTCGATATGTAAGGTAAGCCATAAATGAGGAATGTCTTGTTTTTGCACTATAGTTTAAGCCTTTGTGTCAAACCACCACTGTTTTTCTACAAAAGTCAAGTCTTGTATGTTTTTCACCCTTTCCCTCCAAATCATTTTCATTCTCAAAAGACAAATACACATGTGTAAGAAATAAATTTAGGGATGTACGGATTTTGTAAAAAGCGTTCTGTCTGTTTTGCAGATTGCCAGGTGTCTTTCATTCTGTTGTCTGCTCATTGACAGAATCAGATTTTTTGTGTTTGCAAAGGCACAGTTGCAGAAGTGCGCATTACCTCAAATGTGCACTTGCGCAAGTGCGCATGAGCGCAACCCCCCCCCGCCAAGTTAAAAAAAAGTCTACAGGTCTGTAGAATTTGTGCAACTCAGGAAAAGCTGCTCTGTTGTGGACACAGATCAGATTCATAGAAATCCAAACTCATTTGAATCCGTTGTGGATTTGTCCGACATGCCTCACAAGAATGATTGTCTGTAAAGTCTTAAAACTACAAAATCTATGCTTCAGCGTGCCCATGGGTGCAACACACGTGTTTGTGAAAGTCAGTGCCTATAATACAGTGCTGTTGAACCTCTTTCAGCCTGAGGGCCGGATTCCATTTTGGAGAAGCTGGTGAGGGCTGCATTCCAGTGGCAGTCGGGGACAAAATACAAAAAAAATACCAGCGTAGTTCAGATTAAATCCCTTACTGCCAGTAACTAAGCCTTAGGAGAGGCATTTAAACCTTTTATAATGGGGGGGGGGGAGAGAAATACTGCACAAAAGCTGGGAAGCTACCAAATGATTGGGGGAAAGGGGTGTGGCTGTCAAAGCAAGAAATGAGCAAATGGACATTACCAACATTCAAATAGGTAGATGAACTTTGTGATGAAATGTCCTGTTGAGGGCTGTGAAAATGGAATACTGTCTGGGACCACACACACACACGTATGTTTTCTTCATATTCTGCCTGTCTGTTGGAATTAACAATACCAGGTTCTCCTGTTTATGAATATGAATCATGCTATCACCACCAAACCGTGCTTTTCATTCTAAAAAGTGCTTTTATGAACATTTATTCGTTTCTGCTCCAGTTCTGTGAGGGAGGAAAGTGTGCTTATTTCTCTGCCCTCTGTGTTTATCTGTAGAAACTCTTTTTTTGCCTCGGGCTTTTGAATTGTACAACGCTTAGAAAAATGCAGGTAGGTTGATCCTCAGTGTGTTTTGCCATATTGGGCACCCTGCCTGCAAGCGAACAGGGCTTGTGCTGTGGCAAAGCACTTGACGAATCACAAACTGAATCTTGACTAAAGAATAACATCGAGCATGTTTGCATGGCTTGCTATTTTATTCGTTATTCTTTTCTTGTGAATCAACATTTAGTGCAAACCCTCTTCACGTGCCTCATGAATATTTATTTTATTTTATTACATTTGTTAATCGCCCATCTGGCCGGTCACCCAGCCACCCTGGGCTATGAAGAAGAATATATAGAAGAATGTTATTTAACTTATACAGTAATACCTTGGATTGCAAGTAACTTGGTTTGAGAGCGTTTTGCAAGACAAGCAATTTTTAAATATTTATTTAATTTTTTTTTACTTGATATACAAGCGACGTCTTGCAATACAAGTACTGTAGTACGGCTTAAATTAAAAATCTCTGTACAAAATTTTTTTGGGGGATTTCGTTTTGATATAAGAGTGTTTTGGATTACAAGCACATTTCCGGAACGAATTATGCTCTCAATCCAAGGCATGACTGTACAAATCTTCTCAATAACTGAATGTTTGATGTTTCACTTGATCTTAGTTACATGTAGGATGGCTCAGGAAGTTATTTCTTGACAGGGGGAGGTTTTCTGTAACAAACTCTGTAGTCCTTGTGCTAGCGGCTGTCAACTGCATCAGGATTTTTGAGAATATAATAGGAAAAGTCTGTCTAGGGAGGTAAGCAGCACTGAGGCACCTCACCTTGATGCCCTTTCATAGCTATCTCAACTGCTCTATATGCCTTTGCTTTTGGCCCAAGCACTGAGACCATTGAAAAATGGCCTTCGTGTGCTTCCTAGCTTGGATGCCTGCCTTGTGCATGCATTGTCACAACTCAGCAATGACCTTGATGGCTTCCTGAACCCGCTCAGCTGTCTGTTTTGCTGTCTGATCATATTGCTAATTAACTGGAAAGCTGAGTTCCCCCCCCCACGCTCCTTTATGCTGTGCACAGTATGTGAATGCAACCAGGAAACTTTTCCCGTGCCCTGAGGGGTGTCTGTGTGCCACCGCCATGACCCCTGGCTGAGTAGGAGTGACAGAGTCACTCCGCAATGGCTTAGCCAGCTTTTTATTTTTGTTAATAGGTTAATTAAAATTCCGCCTTCCTCTTCACCCTATAGTTATACTTCAGCCTTGGAAGGACAGCCCTCTGGAGGGCACAGCTGCAAGGCAACCTTTCCTGGTTTCTTTGGGAAGGCTGTAAGGGCCGATCCTTACTTTCCTTTTTTTTTTTTTTTGGTGCTTGATTTTGTATATCCAAAGTGGGGAGGTGGAAATTAAGGTGTGCCTCTTCAGAAGTGATGTGTGCACAAATGTATTTTTGGAAGCAGATAACTTTAAAATCTAGGGATGAGTGGGAAGACAGTCTGCTGGACTTAACTTGATCTGTTCCCCCCAGGCCGTAGCTCAGTGGTAGAAGCACCTGCTTTGCATGCAGAAGGTCCCATGTTCGATCCCCGGTATCTCCTGCTAGGGCAGGAAAGACACCTGCCTGAAACCCTGGAGAGCAGCTGCCAGTCAGTATTGATAATACTGGGCTAGATGGACCCATGTTCTGGCTCAGGCAGCTTCCTCTGTTCCTATGAAATGCAATTAAGGGCGCAATCCTATGGCAGCTAGACAGAGGCTGGATGGTCAGAGGAGAGGTCAGAGTCCCAGTTCCAACCTTGGAAACGCGCTCCAAGGTCGGAGCTGGGACTCCAACCTTGCAGCGCTCTCCCCTAGCCCTTGCAGCTGGCGTGGAAAGAACTGCACCGGCTGCGGCTCCAAGGTTGGAAGACTGATCTCTGAGCCCGAGGTTTGTGGGCTGGGAGGGGGAGGGGAGGAGTATGGCTCTGCCACGATACTATAGTATCTTGGAGGTGCCTCAGCCTCCCCTCCTCACGAGCCAGGACAAAATAGTTAGACGGCTGAAATTGGCCATCTAAGGCTTTTGCAGGACGGGAGGAGTGCAGAGGTGACCTTTGCCGCCATGCTCCTTCCACCCTCCATTGGATGCCCATAATCCTCCCTAGTTCGGAGGGCTGCGGGCAGCCACATTGGATTGCACTGCCCATATAGATCGCAGTAGAGCAAGAGGGGAAATACTTGCAAGAGGGGATATACTTGCACTTTATCTAAAGGTTGATTCATGTGGCCATTGGGTGTGTGGTTGCCACAGGGAAGCCTATGCACTGTGACCCCCCAGCCAATGGAGAGTCAGTTGTGTGCACCCACGGCGATACACAGGGTTCCACTTTCTTCGCACATTGGAAAGCACCAGAAATATGGCTGTTTTGTAACTGGCTGAAGGGTTATCACTTGCAGGCTTTCAAAACGCTTTTTCCATGGCTGTGTGAATAGAAAATGAGCTGCTCACTTTTTGTCACCTGTCCACCTCTTTCCATCTTCTGTGAGAACGTCATGTCACCAGTGAGGCAGAAGCATCAAAAAGCGTTTGTGTGCTTGTGTGTGCGCGTGCATACGTACGTATGTACATCTTCCTAGCCACATGCATTATTTTTTATTTGTAAATTATTTGAATTAATTTATTTTATTTAACCATTTTGTATCTCGCCCTTCAGTTAACCCCCCCCCCCCGGATGGTTTACAAGATGTAGTCAGAAGAACTATATGTGTGCATCTAACAGATCTAAAAGCAGATCGAACAGTTAAATAGCTGAGGCAAATCAAATGTTATTTGCCTGGCACCAGAAAGTTATAAAGGTTCAGTGCCAGGGGAACCTTTCTGGGGAGTACCAAATGGGGTGCCACCACTGTGCTAGGTGGGGAGTGCCAGGTGAAGCTTTCAGATGGGGTGCCACCAATGAGAAGGCCCATTCTTTCTGAAGCAGCTTGAAGGGACTTTGATCCAAGACACACACAAGTACAGTAATACCTTGGATTGCAAGCATAATTCGTTCTGGAACCGTGCTTGTAATCCAAAACACTCCTATATCAAAGCGAGTCTCTGGCGGGTGTGAGCAGGGCCGATTTCGGCCCGCTCGAGGCGAGCGGTTACATCCCTACGACTACTTGTCTTACAAGACCTTGCTCGTTTATCAAGTCAAAATTTATTTTAAAAAATTGCTTGTCTTGCAAAACGCTCTCAGACCAAGTTACTTGCAATCCAAGGTGTTACTGTACAAATATTGAGGGCTTAATGTGAGTTACTGGGCTTGTGGCAAGTACTGAATCCTACACCAAAATAGTCATCTGTGGTCTTCATCATGCACCCAGACTGCAACTTGCCATGCCCCTATGTGTGTGCTTGGGGCAGGGCTGAGTGACATCATGGTGGGTCACAGTCTGGGTGTTTTATGAATTGGATCGTTCTGCCCCATGAAGCTGGTCTGATTCTCTGGCAATGATTACCCAGCCCTGCAAACATTCAGAAAATGTACCCAGAAGACTTCCTTGTTTTGGAAAAATTAATGGTCCTTACAACCTGCATTCTCACCTACCAAGTCTTGTAGATGCTTTTGAGTTGGTTTCATTTGCTATGCCAGGGTTATTTTCTTTTCCCAGCATAAGGCAGCTGGAGCCAAGAAAGCAGACCTTCCTAATGAACAAACATAGAACCCAGGAAAAATTTATAGCAACAGCAAGAAGAGTCAGTTGGCATTTCTTCGCACAGAGCTCCCTTTTAGCTAATAAGTTTTTGGTGTGAAGAAATTCCAATTAATTCCAGTTGTTGTAAAGAGGAGACAGGAAGAAACTGGCACAAAGATGTTTGAAGTCATGCCTGCAGCCAATAGCTATTTAAAGCTGCAAGCCTGTGCCCATGTACAAAGGAGTAAGTCCCAGTTCACAGAAGTAAGGAAACACCTCTAAAGTAAGCATCTTTATGCTCAATGTACATTCTTTTCTATGTGCTCTTCCACACAAGCAATTTTTGGGTGTCAGGTGCACTGAATCAGCAAAGCACAGCCGTTTTAAGTTCAGTTGCAAGGTTTAGCTTTTGCAGACTCCTTGGAGGAAAAAGACGCCTTCCTAGACCATTGGTTTTATTTTTTCATTAGTGAATGTGCCATTATTGCCCATTTGTTGCAGGAGTTACTCCCTTCCCCACAAAGTAGTGCTATTGATATAAGGATATCATGCTTCCCCAGCATTCAACCCACAATATTGTGCTATTAGAAAAATGTGACTCTTCTCCGAGTGAATACATCTATAGCCACTTTCACTGCTCTGGGCAGCATAAGCACCTCTTGAGTAGTGCCAGTGACATTGCTAGTAAACCGAGAGACAACTGCCCACCATTTCGTGACCTTTTAAAAACAATTACTGGAACATTTTCATTAATTTATTTTGTTTCTTAACTGACTGTGTATTTCACTGCTGAACCTCTGAAGTACCGAAGCACTCATGCAGCCCTTTGAAAAGGGGCAGACACTAACAAGGCTACCCCTCTCCCTGCAGCAATGCCCTGCTGTTGCTTTTTTTTCTTCTTTTAAGATTGCTTTTAAAACAAAAATAATTTGAAGGATGTGCACCCTCCCTCCAGTGCTCTCCCTCCCTTCCTCCAGTGCTGGAGATCTCCATGATGTATGTTTGTTAGTTAGATGGGGGCAGACAGGTTGTCTCCCCTTGCAGTAAGGCCACTCCCTGCTCCATTACAGGTGGACAGGATATTGCACTATCATGCCTGTTCCTTAAGTAAATGTAGTATTGAGGAGAAAGTCTGGAGAGGTGGGGTTGGTAATCATCTAGATAAGCCCACAGTCTATACAAAGCATGTTTTAAGTACCAGCCTATTCTCAAAGGGAACATGCAGAAAGGGGTGTGCATAAGTTGTGTCCTAGTTAAATATATATGTGTGTGTTCCTTTCGGCTTGGACAGCTGCTTAATCTATCATCTTGGGCAGGTTTTCTAATACGCAGGAAAGAATTTGTGGGGCCCACCCAGTCCCCCTGAAGTCTGTACTTGTTTCCAAACACCTCTTTGGCTAAAGCGGTTTTGCTGTAGCTCCTACGTGCAAAAATGTGTGCAAAACATGTGATCAGTAAGGTCTAGTCTCCTTGCAGAAATGCTGGCACCCGTCCCAGTGGGGCGAGGTTTTGGAGAAAGGAGAGATGGCCCTCTGACATGCCAGTGAAGAACTGCCTTGAAGCATGGGGCTCTCTTGGACTCTCTCTTGGAAAAGGTCATACTGGAAAGGTCAAGAAGGGCCCAGTTTCTTAAGTTTTCGTGGGAAAGTCACTCCTGGTGTTTCACTGAGCTGATGCAGAACCCTTAGTTAGATACCTACCCCTTTAGCACTTGTTAGGACTACAGGTGGTATTACAAGTTACAGAACGGAAGTAAGCAAAGGAAATCAACAGTTCACATGAGAGAATTACAGGTTTATTGTAAACAGAGCAAGTGAAACACAGAGGCTAACCGATGTTTAAAACACTATTTGAAAGCTGTCACCCTATACTTTAAATGCTGGTTAGTTATAATAAAAGTTTTGCCTGTCTTGCTCTGCATTTTAATAAACCTGTAATTCTTCAATAAGGAAAAAGTGATGACTCCAGCAAAATACCTTCCTGCAACATTCCCCTACCCACTTTTTTACTTGCCTGGCCAGTTGCTTTTAAGTTTAGGCTATAGCTTATGGTCAGAGAGGCAATGTGATATTTTACTTAAATAATGGACACGGAACATGTTGTCCTTCCTGTACACTTTTAATTTCCAAATTATACTTCTTTTGGGGGGGGAATCAATCTTTACTTGTAAGCTCCAATTTGTTTGTCATATAAGTGCTCACTTGATGGCTTAGGAAACAATGCCAGATGCATGTTCTGGCAACCGAGTAAATGATCCTGCAACAGTACGTTCTCGGTGCACTGGCTCCTTGTCCATTAAAATGACATATGGTTTCTGATGGCCTTAACTGGTTTCCCCATTGGCTTTCCAAACACTTAGGTATGTAGGTTCCTTGCAGAAGGACCTGTATCCTGCCCATCAAACCAAGCCTCCCTTTCCCCCATTTTGTTCTCTTTCACTAAGGAACAACCCCCACTTTGATCTGGTAGTAGTGCTCAAGCATGCTAGGGGTGGAGAGAGACATGCTCCCTCCCCGAAGTGAAGAAGAAATTGGTTATATGTAGCAGTACTCAGTAGTTCGCTAATTTATCTAAGGGTGCAATCCTATGCAAGTTTAGACAGAAAAAAGGCCTACAACTCCCAGTTGTGGGCCGTTTTTCTGTCTAAACTTGCATAGGATTGCACCTTAAATGTGATAAATCAGCCCTCCTCAATGTCATGCTCCCCAGATGTTTTGGACTTCAACTCCCGTCAATCTCAGCCAGTGTGGCCAACAGTGAGGGATGATGGGTGTTGTAATCTAAAATATCTGGAGGGCACCAGGTTGGGGAAGGCTGTGATAAATGTACAAAGGGCAAGAAAACAATGGGTTGGTTCTAGACTTGGCCATACTTAGGACAGACCCATTGAAATGAATGGGACTTAACATAGTGATGACTAACTTAGGTCCCACTACTTTTAATGGGTCTACTCTAGGTATGGCTAAGTCTGGATTCAACCTAATGGGTCAGATTAGTTTAAAAGCTGATTTGTGGACTGTATCATAATGGAGTGCACAAATGTTTGAATGCATCCCTACACCCAAATTTCCATGCGTGTCAAAATGTACACATTGAGAAGTCACCACACATATTCCTCCGGTTCATACATCCACATCTAACACATGGACTTCTGGGATGGGTTCAGGGAAGCCATGTGAATTTGGGGCAGGCCAGCAGTGTGACCCCACTGCCCTTTTCACTGTGTGGACCATTGACATGTGGAGGGCTATGTGATAAGGGACAAAAAGATACAGAACATTCTTATATGGGATGCCTTAGACAGATCTTACTTTGTCTGAAGATAGATGAAGAAGAGTGTCTACGCAGTAGGCTTAACCATTACTGCCTATGGTAAATGGTTTCCAGTTGTTCAGCATAAACAGCTGTTCCTAGAAAGCACAGACGGCAGAAGAGGAATGCCATGTACATAGAAAGTAAATTAGGGTATAGTAACTGATTTTTCAGGAGCTTCTATAGTTTTTATAAGAGGATGGGTCCTCTAATAGATCAGTAAATGATTAAAGAGCTGAAAGCAGTGGGTAGGAATAAACGGTCAATTTTCACAGTGGAGGGAAGTAAGTAGTGGAACTTGTCAGGGATCTGTACTGAGACTTGTGCAACTTAATATTAATAAAATGATGAATATTATGAAGGATGAGCAGTGAAGAAGCCAAATTTGTGTATGACACATAATTATTTGGGATGGTGGAAATCTGAGGTGACTGTGAATAGCTCCGAAAGGACCTCTCCAAACTGGGTCAATGGGCAACAAAATGGCCAATGAGGTTCAATGTAACAGTGTAAAGCGAAACACATTGGAGCAAAACCAATTCTGAATTACATATATACACTGATGAGATCAGAACTGTGTCACTATCCAGGAAAAAAGATTTTGACATCATTTTGGCGGATAGCTTTAAAAAACCCCACCAATTCAGTGTGCAGTGGCATTGAGGATTATTGGGACAGGGACTGAAAATAAAGCAGTGAGGGTGCAATCCTATGGGTTGTGCCCTCGATGCCTGTAAGCCCCCTAACAAGGAGCCTTATCAGTATCCTATGCGAGAGCGGGAGGAGCAGTGGAGGCATCTCTGCCTCCCAACTCCTCCCGCTCTGCATTTCCTCTGGCTGTCTGGCCGGGGTGCTGAGGAGGGGGAGGGAAGGAGGCTGCAGAGGACACAGGATGCATCATTTCCCTGACCTTGGAGAGGCAGCCGGTGCGGCTCATTCGGCGTAGGCTGTATGGGGGTGGGGGGTGGGGAGAGAATCAGAGCACAGATTCCCAGTTCCAAGGTTGGAGCTCTGTCTCCGACCTTGGATCTGGGAATCTGAAGAATCCTATGGCCCTCCAGACGATGCCCAGGGGCCATAGGATTGCTCTCTCCATGTCATAATGCTTTTCTATAAATATGTGATGTGGCCGCATTTGGAATTTTATGTACCGGTACATTTTTGTGTCCTATCTCAAAAAGGATATTGTATTGCTGAAAAAGGTGCAGAGAAGGACAACCAAAATGCTGAAGATATTGGAGCACCTTTCCTGTGAACGCAGATTACTGCAAGGAAACGTGACAGATTTACAAAATTATGAATGGTGTGGTGGAAGTGGATAGCATCTCATAATACTATAATTATTATTTGTAACTTCTGGATCCCCCTTCATCGTAACAGATTGCAGGGTGGTGCACAATACCAAAAGTCCAATATAATAAAAAATACCATATCATCATCCTTCATACAACATAAAACCGTGAGGCAACAAAACTGTAAAGCTGCAGACAGAGGCAATAAAACCATTTAAAATGCCTGGATAAATAAGTATATGTTGAACTGGCGCCGAAAAGATTGTAGTTTCAGTGCCAGCTGAACATCCTTAAAGAGGGTGCTCCAGAGTTGGGCACCATCAAGAACTCAAGGTCATCCAATGAAACTGATTGGCAGGAGATTCAGGACAGGTTTTAGCACAGTGCATAATTAACAGAGCAATCCTACTTGAAGCAGAGTGGAGATCCGAAGGTGGCAGGATGTAATTCCTTCCCATTGGTTTAAATGGGAAGGAATTATTTTTTTGCCAGCTCCAAGTCTGGTATAGATCAGCAGCTGGTTTGGGGGCATGTCTGGAGACCAGGAGAGGTGTGCCACAGCCTCTCCTAGTACGCCCTTTAGCCAAATCTTTCCTCTCTTTCCAACATCAGACTTCTGATGTCAGAAAAGAACTTGCTGCAGAGGTTTTCACAGGAGCTGGGAGCGGGGTTCCAAGGTCGGACTTCCCCCTCTGAGGGTGGACTACTCTCTCCACTCTTCTAGGGTGTCATCTGACATATCCTGTGGCACCTGGGGACACCCAGGGACCATAGAATTACACTGTAACTTATGGACCTTGCTGCCACATAATGTAGCGATGGACACTGGGTTAGATGGCAGAAGTAGAGTAGTGTACCTTTTGAATACCAGTTGCTGTGGGACAAAAATGCAGGAGTGTGTGTGTTACCTTTACTTCTCTAAAGCATTTATATCCCATCTTTCTTCTGAAGTGCTCAATGCAGCTAACATAAAAGATTAAACCACAGAAGTAGAATACCTTACAATAGCACTAAAATAGCAGCAGAAACTAACAATAAAGCAGCACTAAAGAATTTATTCAAAAATCCAGAGAGAGTTAAAATTAATTCCATTAATTCCATTTACAGTCCAGTTGCTTTCCTAAAAGGAAGGTGCTTTCCCCCCCTTCTTCTTTTTTCTTACTAAGTCCATTAGAGGGGAGGGAAGATCAGCTTCCCTCACAAGGGAGTTCTAAAAACCTAGGTGTAGCCTCTGAAAAAACCCTCACCCTGGTCTCAACTAAGCCTATTTCTGGGGAAGTTGGGACACACAGGAGGGCCTCCAAAGATTATCTTAACAGGTGGGCAGACTTGTATGTGTGAAGGCAGTCCTTGAGATATCCCAGTCCTAAGTCATACAGAGCTTTAAAGGTCATCACCAACACTTTGAATTATGCCTGAAAACATACTGGAAGCCCATGCAACTCTTTCAACAATGGAGTCACATGCTCCCTGTATGCTGTTCACAACCTGGCCATTGCATTCTGGACCATTTGCATTTTCCGAGTACTCTTCAAAGGCAGCCTTATGTAGAACACATTGCAGTAATTCAGACACGATGTGACTATGGCATGTGTCACCATGTCCAGATCTGCATTCCCCAGGAATGGACATGGCTGACACAGCAGGCTCAGCTGGGCAAAGGTGTGTCCAGCTGAGATGTGGACATCCAGGGTCAAGGCCAAGTCCAGAGCTTCCTGGAAGCATCTGGCTTGCTACTCTTAGAAACAAGTTGTTGAACAAGATATTGGCCTTCTTAATGTTCTTCTAGGAAGATTAAATTTTGTAGGCCTATCAAAGGCTTTGTTGTGCATGGAGGATCCAGTGTGAAACAAAAAATGAAAGTTAAAACCATTAAGGAAGCTAGCTTAATACCATTATGAGATTAATTTAACATAAATTCAGCTTTCTTTACACAGTGGCTTTAAAGAATTTCTGATACAGTAATACCTTGGATTGCAAGCATAATTTGTTCCGGAACTGTGCTTGTAATCCAAAACACTCTTATATCAAAGCGAGTCTCTGGCGGGCGTGAGCGGGGCCGATTTCGGCCCGCTCGAGGCGAGCGGTTACATCCCTACACTTGGAATACTGTGTACAGTTCTGGTCACCACACTCAACAAGGATATTGTAGAACTGGAATAGGGTTAGGGCAAAAAAGGGCAACCAAAATGATCAGGGGCTGAAGCACCTGCCCCACGGGGAAAGGTTTGGGGCTATTTAGTTTAGGAAAAAAGGGCAAGTAAGGGGAAACATGTATAAAACAATGCATGATGTGGAGAAAATTGATAGAAATAGGTTTTTCGCTGTCTCTCGTAATACTAGAACCCCAAGTCATCTAATGAAGCTCTCCAGAATGGTTGGGGATTCATAACAGACAAAAGGAAGTATTTACTCATCCAGCGCATAGTTAAATTTGGAACTTGCTTCCACAAGATGTGATGAAAGCCACCAACTTAGATGGTTTTAAAAGGGGACTAGACAAATTCATGAAAAGGCTATCAATGGCATAATTGATAGCCATTTAACTACCGGTAAATATTTAGTCTTTATGGCTAAATAGAGTGCCATTGACCTTGCGTAGTGCTTGTGGGTTTTTCATAGGCAACTGGTTGGTCACTGGGAAATGGGTTGCTGGACTAGATAGGCCTTTGTTCTGATCCAGCAGGGTTTTTCTTATATACCTGAGTGGTCTTGCTGACTCCCACTGCGGTGCCTCTATGGCTCATCCAAAATGGAGCAGTAGACAGTGCTCTTGCAATGGTGGCTGCTAGCAGTTCTAGCCCCAGTTCTTCTCTCAATCTATTGGACATATGGCCCATTCCTAGAAGTGATATATTGCTGCAATAGGGGCACAACAAGGCCATTACTAGCATAGCTACCACAGCATCCTGTCTGAAACTGTTGGGGGAGTCCCATGGTGGCAAATGATGTAGCCACCTTGCTGAAGCTAAGCAGGTCTGGGTTTGGTAAGTGCCTGGATGGGAGAAAACATGGGGATGTCATGTATGCCACCTCGAGTTCCATGATGGAAGCAAGGCAGGATATAGGTGTACTAAACAAATTAAAAAAAAAAATCTGGGTGTGCAGTGCACCAACCACAATACCACTGTAATGCTTACTACCAAAAAGTGGCCAAATTATATGATTATGCCAATGTGATTTGCTTTCTGGTTTTTAAAATGTCTTTTAAGATGCTACATAGGTGAGTCATGCTCTGCCATACCTTTTGGTGCCCACTTTTATGCCACAGACTTTTTTCCCCAATGCCATGTCTAGTTCATAGATTTCATGGATCATAGAGTTGGAAGAAGCCTACAAGGCCATCAAGTCCAACCCCCTGCTCAATGCAGGAAACTAGAGGAGGGGTCTCCCATCCAAGTAATAACCAGGCCTGACCCTGCTTAGCTTTCCATTCTCAGACAAGCTGAGCCAGCGTGAGCCACAGGCCTGAGTGACTGTTTTTTGGTATGGTAGCTCTGGTGTAGTAATATGTTCCAGCCTTACATTCTGAGACTGCTTGTTACACTATCACTTCGGTCATAATATTATGCTGCATCATCAGGGCCATTGACCCATTCATTTGTTTGACGGCTCAGTATTCCGCAAGACTGAGCTTTGACTATAGCTGCACAGCGCAATCCTCCAAGTTCCCATGCCCTACTGTAACTGAGCCTGTAACCAAGCCTAATTACATGTAATGGAAACAACTGCATGTTGTTTTCCCCGTGTTGAATTTTAGATTGTAAGCTCCTTCGGGCAGGGGCCCTGTACTCTATTAAGCGCCATGCACACTGATGGAATTAAATAAATAATTACAATAATCATTACATTGTGTTACCTTGGGAGCAGTGCATCAGAGAAGTCAAGAAGGAACTTGCCGCTGCTATTGGATAGCCTAACTAAATTATATACAGCCTCCCAAATTATCAGTTACATAAATATACACATTCCTTTTGTTTTGCCAGCATTAGAGAAATATCTTACTTAAATCTCAATTACTGTCTAACAATCTCTGACTCAAAGTTAGCTTGTGACTCAGTCCTGCCTAGTCACAGAGTAGGTTTAGCATAGAGGGTAAGTAATGTGGTGCCTGTGGGTGCCATACCACATACCCCCTCTTACTCCCCCCCCCCCATTAATATGTTTTCTTACCAGCAGCTGGGATCACTTCAAAGCAAAGTGAGGGCCTCCAGCAGCTGCCATCTTCATTTCCTATGAATGCCTCTGGGCTACATTGTGACTAGCCGTGCCTCCCATGGCAGCCCGTTTGGTGGTGGTGCCCAGGACAGTTTTATCAAGTTTTGAAATGTGCCCATGGACCCACAAAAGTCGCCTACCCCCGGTTTAGCACTTGCATCACAGAGATTTCCCTGGAACAAGGATGCTGCCATCACAGGGCTTGTCCACATGGCT
This sequence comes from Shinisaurus crocodilurus, assembly GCA_021292165.1. NCBI lineage: Eukaryota > Metazoa > Chordata > Lepidosauria > Squamata > Shinisauridae > Shinisaurus > Shinisaurus crocodilurus. The sequence continues at coordinate 260,434,840 of CM037879.1, read as the reverse complement.
CTCCTTTTTAGGGTTGTGAGCCCTGTTTCAGTGCTTCTAATCTTATCTATGCAGTACGTTTGATGAGAGTGCTCATCGCATCCTGGGAAGCGGGAAGACTCCTGCACGTTCAGCTGGGTGTCCCAGGAAAAAGGTGCACCTGTCTCCCTTGATGCTTCCCTAGTGGTGCTGCCAGAGTTGAGATGGCCTTGAGCAGGATGCTCATTGCACATTCCTGGGTATTCCACCTCCCGATTTCTCTCCCCCTCCCGTGCTCACTTTCCCCTCATTCTTCTCCCCCACTTGCTCTCCTGTCCCTGTTACCAGGCAGAGCTGGCAGTACCTTTAAAAAAAACTACAGCAGAGTTCAGGCATGCAGTCACATCCAAGCATCTTGTTTTCATTAGCGTACCTTAGGGCCCACATGGGGCCTTAGAGCCACTCTGGGGAAAGGAAGATGGTGGGCATGAGTGCAGCTTCGCTCTACAGCATGCCTCACCACTTCTGTACGTTTTTAAAAAATGCAACAACTTGTGGCAGCTGCCCTTGGGTGTTACAGGCCCCTGGACCTGTGCCCAGTGGTCCAGCGTTAGCGGTGCCCATGCTTCCCATACTTCCTGCTGGGCAGTATGGGCAGTCATCTGGGTGAGCCCCTAATACACAGGGATACAAGTGCCATCTGATCAAATGTCTTACCAGAATTTATTTAATTTATATTCTGTTCTGCTGCCAGAAATCTGCACTCAAGGTGGAGAACAATAATAAAATAGAATTGTCATTTATACAATGGATATCGCTTTTCAGCAGTGCCTTAACCTCACTGATCCTTCAGAAATACTGGAGCTTTTCAGTGGCTTCTCTCCCTCCCTCCAGTATTAAGGGCTTCCAAAAACGTTGCCCAATTTGCAACCTTTTTCTTAGTCTGGCATTTAAAACAGTACAATCTGAGCGATTCAGCTTGTACTTCCTGCTTTCTGTGTCTGGCAGGTACATAGCTGGCTTTGGCTGTCTCCTGCCAGAACAGTCCATGTATAGGACTGGGCTGCAACTCTTACTGACAGCTAAAGGCATTATTCGTTCAGCTTCGTACAAAAGAATCCCTGTCACTTGAAGAATGCGTCCACCTCCCCAGCTGTGCAAACGATACAGACCATCATTGCACAGTGTTCTGCTTCTCTCCTGAAGTATGTTGGCTTGTTCTCCCTTGAGAATGGAATTCCCCTTTGCTGCTTCCACACAATCCTAAGCAGTGGCATCAGCTCCACATGGTAGCCCCTTGGGGACCAATTTCTTCAAGCCTATTTAAAAAACGCTGTTAAAGAGCAGATCCACAGATAATGGATAAGAAGATAACTTTATTCCAGTCGTGAGAGAGCTGCAGCTAGTTTCCCACTCTCTCCTTACACCAATGCTGGAGTTGGTCTTTGATATAAAATATATATGTCAAAGCACCACACCTAGCTTCTTTATCTGTTTTCTGTAATACCTTCAAGGGAGTATTCAGCTACTATGAGAAATGCCAGCATATAGCAGAGAGAGTTTATATCTTCATTTATCAACAATGTATTCCAAGATTATGCTTTAATGGTAGCCTGCTTCCTAGAGGATCGCTCTGTTGACTTGAACAGAGGTGGGGAAAGGTGCCCTGCCCAAGAATGGCTGGAAGGGTCCTTCATGCGAGGAGGCTTCCTTCCTTCCCCACACAAGCTGTTCTGGTGGGCCTGGGGGGCAAACACGGGGGTCTTGGTGGGTGACACTGTTCTCGTAGGTGCTGTGTTGTCGACCCCTGGCCTAGCCCATTACATGCTACCTGAAATCATGTGGGGAGCTGAGGAGAGAAGCCTGGTAGAGGCAGGACCATCATGTTGGCTTCTGTTTTGGCTAGGATCTACAACAGGGCTCTCCAACCTTGGGTTCCCAGATGTTGCTGGCCTACAGCTCCCAGCATACCCAGCCAGCATGGCTAATGGCAAGGGATTCTGGGAGCTGTAGTCCAGCAACATCTGAGGACCCAAGGTTGGAGAGCCCTGATCTACAACATTCTCCTGACCAACCAACCTGTGAAGAGTTGAGGAGAAGGGACCGCGCAATGTAAAACATGACAGGCAGAAACGGAGCCAGTCAAACTTTTCTTAGCTCTGCAACGCTTTGCTGTGAATCTCTGACACAAAGCTATTAAAGACATGGGCTGTGTGCCAGAAGAAGATGACCGTCCTGTGGCACTTCACTAAAATCATGTATTCCTGCTGTGGTTGCAGCTGGGAGTGGTTCCTTCTGCATTCACAGTGGCTGTGTTAAAAAGCCAGCTACCCCTTAAGTGGCTGCTGGCAGAAGGCTGCAAAAGTGGCACTAAGCCATCCTTCCTGAACCCGGTGCCCTCCAGATATGATGGACTACAACACATCTGGAAGGCACCAGGTTGGGGCAGGTTCCACTGAACAATGACACTTTGGCCATACAGAAGTTACTGGTGGTTTGACTTTCTCATTTTTGTTAGATTGGAAGTCCTTCCTGTCTTCATGGCATCAACATGGTCTATGAATTACCGGTAAGATAAGAAATAAAATTATTTGGGTTAGGCTCTGAAATGTTAACGTTCCAGGCAGGCAGAGATTGTGCATAGATAAGAGCCAACCAGCACATGTTGGTTGGTCCTGCAAAACCCACTGTAAAAAAGCTAAGCTATCTGGTGTAATTTTCCTAATCGCTGTATCAAGTATTTAAAATTGAAAGCAGAATTACAAAGATATGTATGTGCTTTAATCTTGCTGGCTTCCATGCTTTATAGCTCTCAGGAGAGCTGGCCCAGACAGTCAACCAAAACGGTTTTTGAAAAAGTATTAAATCCTTACCAAAAATAAATTGCTTCGTTTTATATACGCACAAACATATGGAAAATGTATATTTTAATGTAAATAACTGCATCTATATACTTCAGTGAAAAGCAGTTTGTTAAGAGTTAGTCTGTTGGGTTGTTTTGGGACTACAGCTTAGCTGCCATGCTTATCTTATCAGAGATTTATATGCCTACCCAATTTAATATTACATAAATAATTACAAATCATCCGTGAGACCTTGCCAGCTGCTCTGATCCCACAAAATGACTTGACCCCAAACCCCAAAGTACTCAGAAACATTATTCACAGACTGTTTTCATAGGCACCACTACAAAGTGGTTGCGGTTTAAAAATATGCTGCTATTTTGGTGTCCACTTGTGTGGGATAAAATTTCCCATCAGTAATAGTAGGACTGTAATAGGAGTCCAGAGAAAAGGAGAGAGAGTTAAGGAGGGTGTTCAAGGCATCTTTTGCCGGTTTGCGTGCAGTGTGTTGACAAAATAGCTTTTATAGGCTTTCATTTTCTGGCTAACTGAAAACACTGTCAGAAATCACAGCAGAAGCTAGTGTAGATTAAAAACCCAACTGATAGATTTTGTTTTGTTAGATCAGGTCTTGTGTTCAATTAACTATGCTTTTTCTTATGGAGGTTCTTCAAGCCTTTAGTGGGCCTGTTTCCTGCTGCTCCTATCAGCTGTCATTCTCTGGGTGATCATTTGTGGGGGGGGCCCAGAGCTGTGGGGCCCTGCACTTTGGCCTTGAAGTCCAGCCCTACCTGCAACACTGGGCCACCAGAGTGTGTGGCCAGTGGAAATGAGAGTGGTTGGGGCATGGCTAGTGGACATGATCCCACTACCCCCACTCTCATGTTGATGATGGGGACGGTGTGTCTGACATTTTGAAAACTATTTTGAAAATATTGATTGCATTCTTTGACAGAGAAAATGTCAGTGCCCTATACCTTAAGAATGCTTTGCGTAAGCAAAGAAAGATGCTTGGAATATTTCCATTAGCAGGTGACAGGTTTACCAAGGCAAGTGGTGCCAGCATCTCCACAACTAGCCGCTAAAAATGTACAAAAAGTTTCAGATGATTTTTTAAAAAAGTATTTTTGATGTCTAAATACCATGTGTAAATGCAAGGCAATCATTTCCCAGTAACCACTTACCGTAGTTAAGAATAGCCCCAGTGACATCAGTGGCAGTATTCAGGATTAAGTGGTTTGTGGATTACAGCTTTAACCATTTACAGCCTCCCCCCTCAGATACCCTTTGGCTATGGCATAACAAACCAATGGCTTGCATGGCCACAGCTAGCACAACTTTCTATATCTAGTAGATAGGGAAGAGCCAGTCAGCTTTGTCTCAT